>MU280870.1:0-113366 GCA_022385605.1 Xylariaceae sp. FL0594
AATGACCTCATGGACTCCTTGACGCCATAGTAGATTATTATACAATCTGAAGCTATTCACACTTCCAAGCCCTTGCACACAAGCCCTTGTTACAAGAACAGTGTTCCGTCAGAACCGCTAATACCTAATACCTGCTGCGCCCTCGAGGCTGCTCAAGAGTCTCCACTTCCTTGTATTTGCACTTCTCGAGCTCTTTCTGTATGTCGATCAGCGCCCGAAAGATGGCGGAGAGACATAAAAATAGTGCCTACCTTGTTAAGCTTTCTCGGTGCGTTGATTACGAAAAAATCGTCTTCCTTATGAAACTGAAGCAGTGGAAAGAACGGATCAGCCAAAGTCCATCTCGAGAATATCAAGTCCTGTGAGGAGAAACATGGTTGTTGAACTTACCCTCTCGGTGTTCCCGCATTGCTCGTAGTAACCTGGGGAACATTTATCGAGGTTTGTGTAGAGCTTGCTGGGGGAAATTTCTGACATGAGAACCCTTTGCGGCGGGTTGAGCGGCTTTTGCGAGCTTCCTTGGGTGGATGGAGACATGGCTTCTTGTGTGAAGTGTGTAGGGAGGATAGTATGGGACTTAAAACTTTTTTATTCAAAAGGTCTGACTTTCGTGAATGGGGCTGGGGTGCTTGGTAACTGTCGTCAGTTCGATGCCTCTGGACCAGCAAAGCTCAGGTTACACTGGACGGGGAGAATAGCCCCCTTTTATGCTTTTTTTCTGCCTCTGCTTTGCAAATGTAAAAACCAGCAACCACCCGACGAGGTAAACAGACAGAGGAAAATACAAGGAAGCCCATGATTCCCGGAAAGAACTACCGTTTAGGGACATTACAAAACAAACAAGAAAAGAAACGCCTCGTGAATCCTTCGGATGCAGCTTGTGTAGTCAGGTGAGAGGTGTCGAAAGTTCAAGATTTCTGTTCTCGAGGTGAAAAGTAATCAAAAACAACGGATGTTCTATGCTGTATAAACAATAGGATCGGGGGAAGTCCGCTACAGCCGCGGAGTGTGTCCGAGTGGGTTCTCTCTGCACATCAACAAGTCCCGGACCAGTAGGGGAACCGGGAGTGTTATCCCGTTGATGAGCCCTAACCCGTCTACGATGGAGATTGTGCCAACTCATCGACATCTCAGACAAGTTCAAGCCAGTTATTTGGCTTTAACCCTTGTCTGACCAGACCGCAACCCACGTACTTTCTTGGTTGCAGCCGGGTTGGGGCTTAAAACGGGTTGGCTCATCCGGCTCCCCGCAAATCTTTGGCCACTGAGGTGTTTATTTCAAGTTTCATGAAGCTTGTGGGTATATGCACATTACTGGCTAGCAGCTAGTATCTTGTTTTCCCACTGGTACTTTTGTCTACTTGTCAAAAGGGACCGTGGCAAGTACCAACAAGACAACGACCTGTTTTCCATATCCACGCCTCAAGAGTGGGCCAAGGGGGTTTTCCTATTACAAGGTATTTCTGAACGAGGCCCTGGTGGGGGTATGTATCTTCGAAAGCTACCAGTGTCACCCAAGTCGAAGTCTGAGTCGTCAATCAGTTGGTTGAAGTCCGAGTTCAAAATCATATAATCAACTACCTCTGAGAGCAAGGGAAGTCTTTGCCAGGTGTCCCGCACTTGCCAGGCAGTTGGCAACATGGTTCAACTTACATCGTCCTGTTTAACTGTCTACCTATATCTAACTCTATTCTATCCATTTTTTCTTCTAGCTTTGCTCTCTAGTCAATAAGATTATCTTCCATTTTTCTTGAGAAAAGTCCCCGAGGTTCCTAAGCGATTATATGATAGCATAACCATATAAAGCTACCCCTATACCCTGCCTGCCCCCTTGAAGACCACAGACTTCTTTTACATACCTCCTTCTCAATTAAATAGCCTGTACATTCAACTTCTAAACAGAACATGGAATGCAGGATACAAAATTGTCGAGAATTTTGTAACTCATGGTTTATGGTAGGCATGTTATAGATGCTACCTTTTCTTAGACAAGTAAGTAGTTAGCTAGTGGCTATAAAGCCGGTTAGTCCTGCTTCCTTCAAACCTGCATGCATTAAGTAGGCGCCTTATTTTCTGCAGTACCCTGCATGCTGATATGGCCTCTATTTCAAGGGTTGAGATAGGGCTAGTAAAGTGTCTTGCTACTATACAAAAGGGTCAAACTTCATATTCCCTTGCGCAAACGGGGGCAGTTTGGAGGACTTCTATAAAACCATTGAGAAGCAGGAGCCAACAGAGGATCTTGTTCGTCAAATCATCACACAACTCCGAGCATCGGCTGATGGTTTGGACCACTTGCATCGTTTCGAGCCCGTCGCGGGGAACGACCTGCTGGACGGCGAGATGCGAGAAGCCAGAATCAAGCTTGATAGAAGACCCGTCAGCTTCGGCTATGACTCTCTTCGTCACGGTGACCTCAAACCGGAGAACCTCCTCAGATTTCTCGACAACGACGAGATCAGCACATCAGCCACAATTGTTGGCACCCTGAAATTAGCTGACATGGGACTAGCAAAGAGATCCCATGTTGGGACGAAGCTCCGGACGTCGCCCACTAACACGAAGCGAGCATCTGTTCATCCCGTCCTATGATTTATGCTGACACCACCGCTGCAAGTACTCAAAACGGCGTTACGAGGCCCCAGACGTAGTCTACCCGTTGCCGAGGTCGAGGCTATACGACATGTGGTCGATAGGCTTTATCACTTTTCGAGCTCATTCTGTGGATGCTGTATGGTCACGAAACACTGAGTGAGAACTGCATCGCCAACTAGACACGAGAAAAGAGGGAGTAACTCCTTTCTATGAGGTCAGACTCGATAGCGACGGGAAAAGCGGCCACTGTCCACAACACCCACCCATTACTGTATATACCATCTGGAAACCAACGAGCCCGAGTGCAGGGGTGATATAAGACTTGTCAATATGATGCTGCTCGTCGTCGATCTGCCTCCCAACAAGCCAAGCGCAGTACGCAGTGAGTTGACTGGATCGCACTTGCAGCTGCCCCTGCCTTTCTTGAGTGTGTGTGTGTGGGGGGGGAGGCGGGGCGGGAGGGAGAAGCGACACATTGCCGTGGAACGGCTGGACAATTCCGCAAAGCACTAGATGGCATCATCTCGAAATTCGGCCAAAAATCCCACATACTTTCGGATGACTCAAGGGAAGGCGCGCCACACCTTGAGCGGCGACCTGGCCCGGAATTCAATGGCGAAACACGGGGCAACACCACGCTTCCCCAAAAGACTCCCTGGATCTGAATTATCAAAAGTGCGTCTGATGGAAACAAACAAAACCTCGGCCCGGCGAAGATGGGTATGTGGCATCCTCCCACCGATGGCGCAGCAGCGTGAAACACCCTCAATTCAACACGTTGGAAAGCGATCCCGATGGTCGTGGCCATCTCGCCCCTTTCCATCTCACCTCGACCACCCCTAAGAACTCCACTCACCTCACCCTTCCCTCACCGTACCTCATCTTACATAACAATGCCATGTCTCACCCTAACTGCAAAAATAAATAGTCCAACACACCCGATGCACTTACCGCGCAGATATTAAGACAATGTGAGTCAAGGTTTCAGGACCCTTTTTGTGTTACTGCACTTAGCGATAAGTGAAAGAGTCAGCTTAATGCATAAATCGATGTCTGCCGTTAATAGACGCGCTAGGTCAAATTGAAACGGACTCTATGGGGGTGGCGGGGTGGTAGACTGGACACTAGATACCCCTAACATCATCGTGATGATATTTTACCACTCACCCATCCCGCCGTGGTACTTATACTTACAACTGTTTTCTTATGTTCACCGCAACACCAACTCAAGCGAGCTAGCATTAAGAATGCAACAACCAAACCCTCCCATTGGCCTTTATGTTATGTATTACTTACAATCAAAGGGTATAACTCAACCTATGACTTGAGAACTCATCAAATCGTTACAAGAGTGACTTTCTCAAAACCTCATGTTTGCATCGCATCAAGGTCGATGAGGTCCTGAAACAAAGCCGTCTCGTGGAAGCCGTCGGCCATCGTCTCCGCCGTGGCCGCCTCGGGGTCCGTGAGCGCCAGGTTGAGGTCAATCATGAAGGTGGCGCGGAGCTTCTCCTGGACGTCCGCGTCAACCCGCAGGAGACCGCGGCTGCGGAGGCTTTCCAAGATCTTGTAAGCCTCACTTCCCGACATATCCGTGTCGCGCATCGACATGGTTAGGAGGCCCTGGATGACGAGCTCAGAGAAGCGGTAGGCGCGGTGCAGGCGTTCGTACCCGTAGATGCAGAGGAGGAGGTAGAGCCGCCACTCCGGGTCCTTGCAGCGGAGCATCGCGTTCGCCAGGTATATCAGTCCGTTGTGCCACAAAATCGAGTACGTCGACGCGGCGTACCGGCTACGATACTCGACGACCAGGTGCTTCAGCTGGTTCACCGAGGCCGTGTACGCAGCGTCCGGCGTCCGAACCGAGGCGGTGAATGTTCGGAGGATCGGGACCTCGTTCACCTCCTTGTACACGAACGGCTGCCAAATGTCGAGGATCGCTGTGTGCAGCCATATACTATATCTTGCATCAGAAAGAAGGGGGGAAAAACCAAGGCACGTGCTCGCGCAAAGCGTGGAATAGGATCAACGTACTGGAACACCGTCACGTAGTGGGGGCCACGGTCCTTTCGAATCAAGTCAGGTGGGAGCGCCTCGGCCCAGGCAATCAGTTCCCGGAACGCGAACTCCACTTGTGAGTTCCTCAAGAAAGCCGGCGGACTCTTCTCGACATTGTAGTAGATCCAGCGTGCTCTGTGTACGATGCGCCACAGGTTGCACAATGCAGGGAAGATACTCCCAAGTAGCTGTTCGTCGTGAGGAAACTCGGCATGCTGCGACCATTGCTCCATCTCCTCGTCGCTGTCACTTTCCCTGTTGTGGCCTTGTACGGCCCTCGCTCCGCCCGGTATAGGGACAGTAGGCAGCACCTTAGGAGTCTCTGACCCTGGCTGTCGATAAAACATCGAGACGAGCCTAGAATATGACGTATAGGTAAATATCCATGTGAGCAGTGAATCCCTTGACCTGGCACAGAACCCAAAAGGCGCCCTGGACTTACACGTTCCAATTGAACGTCCCCCAAGCGGCGTAGCATTTCGCACTCAAGGCATCTTCATTAGCAGCCACTTTAGATGGCTCATGGCCGGTCAGCTGGTCAGCAGGCTTGAGGAGCTCCAGTCGCTGTCCCATGTCTAGAGCCTTCATAGAGAACCTGAGAACGGCGTGATCAACGCCGTGACCCATGAGGGCTATGCTCATCAAAACAGCCCCTGCCATTGCTGAGTACGAATCTTCTTCTGCCTCCCAAAATTTCTCGGCTGCACGGCGAAATTGGTCTGCATAGTCTGCCATATCCCGGTCAAAGGCGCTATACATTTGCTGACGAATAAGTCAGTGCCGCATCCCAAGTGCTCTATTCCAGCTTTGAACCCGGAGGCGGGACTTACGCATGCCAGGTACATCAGCGAGTGGAATAGAAACCTGGAACAATAGTGTGTTTCTTGGTTCACCAAGTCCGCGATAAACAGGGAAGGGTTGAAAAGTCCAAGGAGTGGGTGGTCAGTCCTCTGCTCAGGGCATGTGTATCAGTATCTCGTCACTAAACGCGACTCTCCCCAATTTTCATGCTGCGGCGTTACCTAGCCTGCACCACTGACGCGCGTGGGGAAGGTGTTTCTTCCGCCACTATGGACACTCACAATGTACAAAGATATGGCCCTGGCAACGCGATCACTTGAGATATCGATATCTGTCCAGAATTCCCGCCGCAGATTGTGGAGCCTGTCGTCGCAATAATGGGGCTCCTGTTCCGAATGGCCGTCTTTTTCATTCTCCATGATGGGATGGTAATCGTACTGGGAGCCGGTGGTATTGCTGATTTCCAAGTGATCCCAGTTAGCAAGACAGCGGTTGGCAAGGTCAACTTGTCAAGACCGACACGTGGGACGTGTGTGGAACGTACGACTGCGAGGTGACAGGCAGCGACGCCTTGGGCCGAAGCAGGTTGCTACTAGCCAAGGCTCCAGGGTCTATAGGAAGCAGGACCGGATAAGCCTGCGGGTTATGGGCCATGAGCTCTCTCTCCAACGAGTTATGGTGCCGGACGGACCCGTGCGCATCCGACGGGCGCAGCGACCCGGCCTCGTCTTGTCCGGACTTGAACTCGGTCAGGACGGTTGTGGCATCTCCCCTCTCCCTGAGGAGTTTCAGCAGCGCGATGGCCCGGTCCTCCCGAAGGGACTTGAACAACTCTAGCATCTCCATCGACTTGTGGCCGTTCACGAGTCGTTCAGGGTAATTGCATAGCGGAAGGCCCCGCCTCGTGCAGTTGGTGCAGGCGGGTCGAATGCCATCGCACTAGGAGACAAACGCTTCCATTGTCAATAGGGGTTAACGATCAGATCGCCTTGGTTCGCCGCTCTCGATGATTGCGGGAGAGGAGGTGCGAGTCAACCTATGCTACTTACCCTGGTTTTTCGGTTGCGGCACTCGACACAGGCGCCTGGGCGCGCATGTTGCGAAGCACGCCTCTTCTTCTCACCATCTGGCCGCTCCGAAGCGCTTGATGGTGTCGAATCTCCCGGCTGCTTGACGGGGGTAGCAGGCAGGATACGCGGATATCTCGTCGGCTGCATCTTCTCCCTCGTGACCGTGATCTAATATGCAGGCCCGCTCTCGGTGTACCAGATGTCCAAGAGGCAAGGATTTTATGGATGCATTTGTACAGTTTTAGACAATTGGTGGTAAGATGGGCGGCCTGTAAAGAATCGCATCAATTAGGTATGACCTTATCCCAGAGGCTCGTCTTCATCCATACTACTACATGAAATTGAAATCCATACCTATCTGATCGGGGAGGGGAAAGGAAAGGGAC
Source organism: Xylariaceae sp. FL0594 (assembly GCA_022385605.1). Taxonomy (NCBI): domain Eukaryota; kingdom Fungi; phylum Ascomycota; class Sordariomycetes; order Xylariales; family Xylariaceae; species Xylariaceae sp. FL0594. Next base: position 6,911 of record MU280870.1, read on the forward strand.
CACCGAAGGTTAAAGCAATCAACAGCTCCCTTGAAGTTACAGTGATCTGCCAGTTCAGCTCTTGCACGGTGAAGGGACAAGGGAAGGAGAGGGGAGGCGCAGAGAAGGCATGTAGTTGTACCTGCCGAGTACCTTGAAGTAGCTGCAAGTAGCCCGAGGCCCAGTAAGCAAACGGTACTCCTAGAAAACCAAGTACATATATGCATGCAACGGGCAATGAATCTAAAAGCTTGGGAGCTGGAGTTATCGGGCTTATTAAAACGTTATATCAGACTTTTTTTTGTTTTTTTTGACATCATAGCGACATCATCGTACATCCTCGCCTCTCCTAAAAATCTAACCAGAAAACACGCGATTGTATGATGGCCAAATCTTATCCATCTCTCCATCTCTCCCTCTCTCGCCCCTACCGCAGTACAGAGTGTGACACAGGCCGCGGAAAGAGCGACAGGGTGTGAAGCGGGAGGGGACAGCGGGAAAAAGGTAGGACCTTATCCTCAGAAGTCTGTAGTAGCAGTTGTCCCTTCCAGGGATGTCCGATCGAAACTTATCCCAGGGATGTAACCCTATCATGCCAAATCGAGATTTTAGGAGTTCCTCTGGCGTGCCATTGCCACCTCTGAAAAGGTGGTACATGTGATGCTTGTACATGGACCGTAGCATTGCCCCCCAGCTCCTTTCTAGATGAAAGCAAAATGCGTAGCTCAATTTCATAGGAATTTCAGAAATCTCAGTGGTAAAGTTTTAGAGGGTATGGTATCTCTCCACCTCCACCCCAGATTTCCCAAAGTCAGACTACTAGCGCCATTGTATTCCCTGCAGTGTTCAGCACCTAAGATAATGTACCCGAGAGGTCGAGATAGGTACCAACCCTGTCAATAAGCATCGTTGTTGCGTCCGGCAGATAGGTTTACCCCAGATATTCATCTCCTGGCGGGCTTATTAATGAGAGTTTAAAATCAAGTACGCTTAAGCCTTCCAACGGCACTCGCTTTTTATACTATATGAAAGTGCGTGTTGGTACCGAATATTACAAAAGCTGGGAGTATGCTAGCTCGAGTCTTGTCAATTTGCAGGTGCGGTTCCGAACCAGCATAATCAGATTCAAATGGGAATAAGGAGACCCTTCGCTAGTCGACCAAGACAAAATAACAAAGACTGTATGCTGATATCGCAGTATCAAATCCCATTTGGCTTGCCAAAGCCGGAGTGCGTCGCAAGGTAGTAGTAAAGCCTCTCAAACTCTCGAAGCGACAAGACTCATATAGACACCCCAGAGCAAGCCGACAAAGTTCAAGAAGACAAGCCGCCTCTCCACGGGGACGCAGCTGAAGCTAATTATGGAGGCGAATGGCCAGATCTTGTAGCCGGCCACGATAACGGGGATCGTTTCGGTCCGGACGTTGCTTAGGATCACGGCGCCGGACTGCCCCTTGAGCACGCCCATCAGAACGAAGAAGGCGACGGTGTTGAAGATCGCGCCCAGGGTTATGCAGTCGATGAACCATTTCGCGAGCGTGTTCTTGATGTTAAGTTTCTGTTTCCTCGTCGCTGCGCCTGCCCCTGTCGGCACTGTATTATCTCCTCCTCCTGCCACGCCTCGCTCCATGGCGCTTTCTTTTTCTAGATTGCGCCGGTCCTCGTCGTCCTTCTCCTTCCTCTTGGACGCTTCGTGTTGATGATACGCGGGGAACGTCCGCTCGAGCAGCTGCTGCCACATGTAGTTCGGCGGTGCCGTCAGGAACGTCACAGTCACGAATCGGAGGAACAAGGCGGGGTCGAATGAAAAGGGGAAGCCGTCGCGATAGGACTCGAGGATCTGGGCTAGAATGTTTGAGGCGCCGGAGAGAGCGGTCGCGGCCAGCGTGGCTTTCATCATCGGTGATGGCATGATTAAACTTGGCGCGGAGGAGGCTGTCTGCCCCTACGGATAGTTCTGGTTGAATGCTTTCGACTTTTGAGTGGACTGCTTCGTCGAGTAGTTGGCGAGGTCAATAATAGAATCTCGAGTCGTCAAAAATGCAGAGTTGATCAGAGGCTGAAGTTCAGCCAGGCCACAAAAACAAGGTTGATGTCAGCAGAGATACAGATGGTAAAAAGACACGAATGAGAACGACGCAATCATCACAACCAGCAAAGAATTGCATTTGGCATCGAACACACAGCTGTACACAATTCAACAAAGTTTCAATCGTTCAATATATTTCACCAGGAAAATGCGGGAGTAGAAGGAAGGTGGTAGGTTACGTAGGTCCATGCCTAGCAAGTCTACAGAAAGAGCAGCGGCTCCTAACGCCCTTATCTAGCAGCTATCTACCAGGTGGTGCCGCTCTGAGGGAAAATAAAGGGTGGTAACAGCGTTGAAGACAAGGCGAGTGGGATACCTAAAGTCTCTCTAGGTACAGCACAAGTACCAGATACTGTGTAGTTGAGACCAACATTGAACGAATCAGGATCAAGAGGTATCGGAATCGCATCCGCTCAGCTGTTTTATTGGACTGGACTGGACCCTTTCTATGGGGTACCTGAGCCCTTTTCGGCCGGGATCCTTAAATTTCGGCCGAGTTCAAGCTTCACCTAGGGTTACGTAATACTGGATTCCTTGTCGTGAACCCTGAATACTTGCGCAGGGGATGAAAAGCAAGATGTCTTCAGCATTGGCTTCTTTTCGTTAACCCAATGGCATCACCGTGCCGTGTTAGATCTAATTTTTCTTGCGCAACTGAGTTTTTATCTGGGTGCTGTAGGGGAAAGGCTAGATGCGGTAGAACGGTGTGTCTACTTGTACGCAGGCCATGCTAGGCCCTAGCGGCTACTAGCCTCTTAAGAGGTATCTCAAAGTCACATAACCAGAAGTATTATCTTCTGTGTTTACTTAGTAGTATCGACTTAAATACAAGTAACCCAACATCAAAGCCTTCATGTACCATTTGGAAAAGCATGGTTCTATGATAAATTTGGCATCTTAACTATCCTTATTACTATCTTTTCCATTTAAACAGGTAGGAATCCACATGTAAAGGCTCAGAGGTTCCTGACAGGTTCTTGAGTTCGGATTACTTACTATCCAATGTCTCTATTATCTAGATCCTGGTATCAGCCATCTATGTTCAACTTCTATAAACGTGCCTCTATTTTAACCTAGTGTGTTGCATGGTCTAGTAGGTTTTCTAATCCCCCTCGGTTGCACGCTACGGCGGTAGTATATATGAAAAAGACGAAATCATGCCTCAACAATGATCCATTCAATCACACATGTTTTCGATGCCGTGAAAAGGTCTATGAAGCCAGCTACAAGTTCCTGCGGCCAGTTGACATCATATCGGCGTGGACTAATTCAGCCCGCGATTTACCGCCTACCGCGTAATGTCATCTGGTGAGTGTGCACCTGCCTCTTCGCGTTGCTCGTGCTCCTCCTTCTCCTGCATTTCGAGTCGTACTTCCTCTTGCTTGATTTCATGGAGGTCCACATCCTCAAAACCAAGTTGTCCTAATGTGGGCGCTGTCGCATGTTTGTACAACGTATGGCCTTCCACCAGATCGCTGATGTCGATATTTTCGATGCCTTTCACGTCGAGTATGGGTTGTAGCCCAGCAACTCCAAACTGAACGCTATTTGTCCTGTACAGGAAGGCGAGGACATAGTCTCGCGTACTGTAGGCATTTACCACCCGCCCGGTAACCAGGGCCCGGATGCGGCGCCAGTCGGCAGAGCTGCTGGGGGTTGGCGCTCCTAAGAGGACGACGTTCTCTACAAGACCAAAGGCTTTGCGCTTAGCAAGCTGCTGGAGACAAATGTAGATAACCCTCGCCCCCAAAGAGTACCCTACCAGGGTCACGGGTCGCTCGCCCTGCGCTTTATTGATCAAAACGTCTGCCAGAACCTCGCCGGCCTTGATCGCCCGTTGGTTAGCCACGCTCCATGGATTGTCGATGAGGCGACCCGCATTGGTCAGTGACATGGGCCAAAGCCCTGCCATCAAAGCCGCAAAAACGGTCCTCTGGATGATCTCCTTCTTTGCAAACTTCCAGGCTAGAGAGGTGATGAGAGTGTTCAGCGAGCTCCCGAGGCTTTTAAGTGCTTCGACTTCAAAGCGGAGAGCAAACGCGTCCACACGACTGCTGAACAAGTACCACGGACGAATGATATCATCTTCGTTCTTTAGCCAGCCCGAAATCCCGATGGCAACTCGAAGTCGGTGAGGTGACAGTTCCGCTTTGTGCTGGCCGGGTTCTGGTATCGGGACAAATGCAAAGTCTTCCACGTCTCTAGTATACTTCTCCATTGCTTGTGTCGACATGCGCGCCCCATATGCTCCAAACAGACCGCCAACGAGCACACTGCTGCCGGCTAATGCCCCGATATATCCAGCAGCCGCCGTAGCGCCAAGTCCGATCCCACCTAGAGCGGTTCCCAACCCGGCTGCAAGGAATGGTGCAGCGAGGCCGCCTGTGATGCCGATCAGAGCAGCACCTGCAACACCGGCCACGCCCATCTTCCATTTCCTTGCTGTGCTATTCTCCTCAGCTCGCTTGCGAGTCTCTTCGTCAGCTGACATGTGCTTTGCCGCTGACAAGAGACCTTTGGCAACCTGGCCTTCGTCCTCTGACAAGAGCTTGACCGACAGGCCCAATGATGTTGTACAAAAGAGGAGGAGAGTTCGCGAATATGCGTTGTAGTGCTCCAAGCCCAGCATGAGAAGTAGCAGAGAGTGCAGTATAAGCGCACGTTTCGCCTCCTCTAGGTGTCGCAATGGCGTTTCCACCGGGGTGTAAATCTCCTTTGAGCGTTCATCAACTCTTGCCTCGTGCTCATCAAGCCCGGCCCCAAGCGAAGACGGCGCCTGCTTAGTGGTAGAGACCATCGGCTCTGAGTCTTGTACCTCTTCTCTCGTACGAGCTACGTTTTCGTTTACGACTTTGCCGATGCGGAGAATGACGCTGTCCCGCCAATCATCAAAGAAATCGAGGGCTGCGGTCTTCAACTCTACCATGCTCCTTTCATTGACTTCTGTCTGTCTTTTGGCCAGTTCCTCCGCCCGTCGTCTCTCCTTTACACGCTGCTTGTCCTCATAATTGGCGTCGTCAGTCTCGCCACCAGTTCCATCTGGCTCCCCAATCTGCTGTTTAGACGCGGCGAAACTGTCGGGGTCAACCGATCCCGTCTCGTTGGGGTCAAATGCATCCAGAATGCTTTTTCGCATGAGCTCGGTGATGTCGCAAATTAGCATCGTGAGCGCCCTGCGATCCTCCACAGTCCTGAGAACTGTGGTGAGCGATTCCCCCTCGTCATGGCTGCCGCCACTTCCGGACTTCCCCTGTAAAGAATTACTCGCTCTCTGGAACACGGATGCCATGCTGTCCAATTCAAACTGGGTGTCCGATGTACTCCAGAGAAGAAGGAAATGGTGTCGGTATGATGTTCAGCTACAGGCACATTGAACGCTCCTCCCGTGAGCAAGTCTGAAATGAATGGAGGGGGACTGCAGCTACGTCATCAATATGTAGGTATGCCGTACAACAGTCGTCTCCTGTATGCAAGCACCAGGGAAACCTCGAACTGGCAAATTCAGTTCCACAACGAGCCAAATAAATCTCATCCCGGCCCTGAAAATATGACAAATCGCATGCTTCTTTACACACTAGTTGCTCAAAACCATGAGTTAAGGCCATTGACGCATTCTCGATGTCGGGGAAAACCATACACTTGAGGGACTTGTGTAGGACAAGAACTGGGCGCCTGTAGTTGTAATGGGCGCCTGTAGGTGTGATGCGCGACTCTAGGTATGATGGGCGACTGTAGGTGTCATGGGCGATTGTAGGCGTAGTGGGCCACTGTAGGTGTAGTGGGCCACTGTAGGTGTACTGGAACCTCTCAGCATAAACTTCTTTCCCATGGTCATCAAAAATGTTGTCAAGACTGCAGCAGGAGAATCAGGCGACTTGGACAATATTACCTTACTTACCTTCGCGATACAGCTTCTTACCTCAATAAGATTCGAGTTCGGCATCAAGTCGGCATAAAGGCATCTTCAGCTACTCCGTAAGCCGATATCAGGCTTGCTGGTTGCCCACATGCCCACGGCATCATCAGTGACCTGGAGAACATCATATCACGAATATTCATTCTCTGGATGAGTTATGTTCATACTGCTACTGCACCGACTTGTGATATCTCGTTTCATTAACATCATAGCTCTCAGTCATCCCTTCCTTAGTACGTATAACGGAATCCAGGTTGGTAATTCTCCTGTTATTCTCGTCAGCAATTTCGAACATGAAAGATAAGTGCGTTACATTGGGGAAAAGTTGCTTACCTCCTCAGCTTCAAGCTCCTTTTCGCCTCTGTCTGCTTTCCTATTCTCGAAGTGAAACGACAGCGAGAGTATGGATACGATGATGATGTTGAGCAGAGAGACAGCAATGCATGCCCACAGTCCCGGTCTATAGGACGGAGCATCTTGACTCCTGTTCGTCGCATTTGTTAGTTAACCTCACTGTGGCACTGAAGAATCGCCAAACTAATCACTCACCTGAAGATCAAACTTCCCGTGATGCCGCCAATACCGCCGAACCCGACCCATGTGGCGCTGGCAAAGGCGCGCTTCCACTGTCCGCGGATGTTGGTGGCCTGGTACGCCAACGTGGCGGGAACGTTGGAGTTCGCGCCCGCGATGAGGAAGAAGGAGCCCAAGTACCGGACCTTGGGGTCCGGGTGCCAGCCGAGGAGGGGCAGGCCGATCAGGGCGACGGCCATGTTGATGATGACGATGGGCCCGCGCAGGCGGTACTTGTCGCCCAGCCAGCCGACGCCGTACATGAAGATGCCCGCGAAGGCGTAGGGCGGCGCCACGAGGGCCTGCGAGGCGCCGACGTCGAACTTGAGAGACTCGTGCAGGATGATGGGGAGGAAGAAGGCGAGTGCGTAGGACATGGTCGTCGTTCCGAACGCGAGCAGAGCATAGCACCAGATCCTCCAGTCGAGACCTGCGCCTAAGAACTTGCGGAGCTCGAATTTGGGCGTCGCAGCGTCTCCTCTGTCGTCGTTCACTCGCTTCACTACCCACTTGCGCTCTTTCTCGGTCAAGAACTTGTACTGTCATCTCAGAGTATCAGTGTCCATGGCCATACGCAGCGTTTGGGACATGGTCTGAAAATGCTTACGTTCGACCGGCCAGAATCGGGGAAATCAACGAGAAGCCAATACCCAGCAATACCGAGGATTATCGTGAGGATGCCTTCATGGAAGCGGTCAGTCAGTCTTGCTACATTCGTCGCGGGCCGCCAATGCATACCTTCGATGATAAAGATCCATCTCCAACCACGGAGTCCTGCCTTGCCATTGAGCTGGATCAAGCCGAAGGCCAAAATCCCAGAAAAGGCAGATGTTACGGAGCCGATGACGTAAAATAGGCCGTAACGTCGGCCAAGTTCATCTGGATCCTTTGTTAGTTTGATCTGGCCACACTTTGCCGCTGAATCCGTGGCGATCGGCTCATATCTTACATCTCGTGTACCATGTGGATCTACGCCAGCACAGGTCAGCTCGCAGGTTCTCTCTGAGCGTGCTTCAGTCGTACGAGAGGAGTGTCCTTACAGCAAATAAACCGCGCTCGGGAAGAATCCGGCTTCGAAGAGACCGATAATCACTCTCAACGCCGTGATCTGACCGTACGTCTTCACAAAACCCATGCCCAGCATGAGCGCACCCCACGAGATCGTGATGGCCGCGAGGTGGATGCGAGATCCGAGCTTCCGGACAAGGACGGTCGAAGTCGGTTGGAAGACGATATAAGCGGTGAAGAAGACGAGTGTTACGATGGACTAAATAATCAACGCGACAAAGGCAGTTCTTATATGAGCTTGGCAAATCCTCATATCCCGACATGCAAAGGAAAGGGGCGCACGTACATATCGTTCGCCGTACAGTTTGAGGTCTTGTACCAGACCGGCGATGGCGGCGGCCGAGATGTTGGTCCTGTCTATGAGGCTGACGCAGTACATGAATCCGATGGTGACGAGCAGCCTCCTGTCGATCTTGGCGATCACCCTCTTCGCAGCGCGCTCATCCAAGTCATCGACTTCATCGTGCGATGATGATACATGGTCTTCGCTGGACTGGGCCTTTTCGATGTGGTCGATGTAGTTGGCGTCTTTCTCGCCATCGTGGGAAGACATGATTCCTTCCTATGGCTTTTCTTAGCTGTGAGGCTCGAGGAACGAGTCGATGAAGGCAATATCAGTGATGCTGTGAACTTGTGATGCTTATGTCGTCGCTGATCCCTTCTGGGGTATCATTGACCCCTCACCTCTGTTGCTACCGTTTACAATCAGCAGGATGAGGCAACTCGTGTTCAACAACGACCTGTAGAAGTCCGTAAGTCCAGTCAAGAATCCCAAGTTCCTTTTCTCCAACTGTACTTCTTATACATATCTATCTTACATACTTCCACCTTTTGTGCCTAGGTTAGGTTAATCCACATGATCACCAATACACCACCCTAAGCGAGCCTGAGTAAGAGAAAACGAGGCTAAGATCCTGGGCAAAGCAGTAGGTTAGTCGATCTCCCCCGCATTCTTCTTGTCCTATCCTGTTCGGTGCCCAGTTCAACCCCAAGGCTTTTTTTTTTTGCGTGGCGTGGCTTTATTTTTTTTCTTACTTTACCCATGTTACTAGATACCGATGTTCATTCAACAACGCAAGCTAAGCCGGAGAAACGGCACCGGAATAGGAAAGGAAAGCGAAAACCAACCATCTTAGGTTCCCCTCCTCACGTGGCTGCCACTTGGTGTGGTCCAGACCAGACCTTTTTTTTTCTGCGAGCTCGTTGGGTCTTTTTTGTCTTTTTTCGCTACTTCGACCAGACTTGGGAGAGTCTTGGATTTACACATACAGTAGATAGATAACCCAACCCTGCAGATGCAGAGGCAGATGCAGATGGAGATGCGAACACTCCCGTTTGTTGGATCTGCATGCGCTGTCTAGTCTACAGGGGTATGATTTCGAGATATTTGTTGTTTCTTCTGTGGTGATGACATAGTGTAAGTTTAAGTATTACTATCTAGTAGATGGTGAGAGCTAGCTGATATATATATAATTCGAGCAGGAATTTCTCAGCATCCATTCAGCAAAAACAAGGACATAGATAGATAGTAAGATTTCCAGCGTAAAGAGGGAGTAAAAAATCCCAAGGCCAAAAAAAACGTGATATAGAGGAATAGGTTAACTTGGGAGACCCTTCTCCTCTTTTCCTGTATGTAGGGATTCTTCAACGGGGCATTTGGAACTTCTACCCCAGATTTCACTTTTGCCCCACCACACTAGTCTCACTTTCAGCTGGGCATTTTGCGGGGTAGCTCTTCCACTAGCGTTTAAGAGGCGCTGGTCATGATGCGTGCAAGATAGGACTTGTTGGGCCTCGGGTGGCGTTTCTGTTTTTCTTTACTGTGTATCTAGTAGCTGGGTGGGTTTAGATTATCTAGGTGAGCAGGGGGAGAGCAGTGATGGGACCGGATAGTGGTTTGCGATTGGATGATTGTACTGTTGGAGAAAGAGAGAGAGAAATGGATGGGGTTGTGTCTTGGAAGTTTTTTTGGGGGTGTTTGTGTGGCTTTCCTAAGTACTTACCTGACCTAACATAACTATAACTCGGTACAAGTACAACTACGTGCCTGAGTAAGTAGAAGTGTGTAAAAGAGGGACACTTGGGTAGTTGCACATCTACTGCTTTTAAAAACTATCTAGCTAGGTTACACTACGATTGGTTTTCGTGCATATTTGATATTCCCACATATAATAAGCAAGTCAGGTATGCCGGCGAGATTGCCGCTTTCCATGTCCGCCAACTTTAGCCAAGGTACATAGCGTGTCTTGGGGGCTCAATCGGACCTCTGGGCGAGGAAAGATTGTCATTAATGACTTAGTTACTACGGGCCAAGAGTAAGGCGGCCAGAGTTAACCTAGCCTGGGCAGAATCTGGGGTAGAACGCAAACCAGATTACCAGGACTATTGAGACTTGCGCTATGCATTATGAAATGCAGGTCAGTCAAATTCAATGTCTGGGAAAACCTGTTTGGCTTGTGGGGTTGGCGATTGGAAAGGTCAGGCCGTTTGCTTGACTAGGTTGACATCAACCAGCCTGTCTGGTGGTACCAATGAGCGTCGTTGAGATTTTCATCCTCGTTGAAGTATAATCGAGCCTACTCTGACTTAGATAGCTCGCATAGGAGGCTAGGTAGACCGAGGGGGGGAGGGCAGTTTATTGAATGAAATATGAATCTTTCGAAGGGATATCCAATTTGAATCTCGCTTGAATAGCATACGACACAAGCAGAAAAGAAGAGAAGCCCCCTAAATAGCCACACCGAAAACACCAAACAATGCTGTGATGCGCCGCAATGCTAGATGCTGATATGATGGAGAACGACAACAGCTGGAAACATACGCCTCAATCCCTCCCTCTCCAACAAACCGATGCGCCTGGATGCCAGTATAGAGAACCAATCCGAAAGTCTCCCTCCCATTTCCGCAATGTCGCGCGAGGCGACGCAAGATGAAGGGAAGACCTCAAAAAGTCGAAATCCAAGGGCTTGCGGGGCATGTATATGTGTATATATGGAAACATAAAACGTTCAATCTCATATGCGGACCTGCTACGAGTCGTCACCGGCAATCACGACCCAGGCGTCATCGGCTGTCACCGTCTGCACCAACAACACTCCCAAACCGTCATCGTCACCATAATAATCATCATCCCCAAAAGCTGCGGCGATATCACCGAGGTATGTGTCATTGCCTTCTGGGATATCAGGAGCAATGGGCTCGGGGTGCCCTATTATGTCCCAGTCGGAAGCGGCTACCTCGGATCCGGATTCGTATCCGTCGTCGTCGGGCATCAAGTCCGGGGGGACATCTCTTTTGGAAGCCATCAATTGGGTGAGGAGGAAATCAGGTGGCGTTTTCGAACTCTCGATGAGTTTGTATGCGACGGAAAGCGGCTGCGCATCGGTTTCGATACCAGGTGAATTATCGCGGCCTCGTTGACGGTGTTGTATGTCAGTGTCGCCGCCGTGTGCGTTTTCCTCCTCAGTAGCCATATGAGCAAACGGGCGCTGAGTAGCCGCATTCTCGTCAAGATGAACCGGCAGGTGTACCTCACACCCGCTCAGAACAGGCGAGGGCCGTTCTTCGCACCCATAGCAAGCATCTTGACGAAATCCCTCTTTACCGACCCGGCTCTTGCCCAGCCTAGTAGCAGCGCGAAGCGAAAGCGAGTAGGCAGGTTCAGGATGCACGATGGCATCGAAGGAGAAATCAGCGCCGTGTTCCGTCTCGATATCTTGGCAATGGCAGTTGTTGTTGTTGGCGTCCTGATCATAGAGGATGCCCATACGATACAGCTCGGCGTCGTCTACGACCACATCTACGATCTCACATGCCTTGGGTGCGCGGAAGGCCTCCTCTCGCACCAGACGTGGTGTGCGACGGTAATGCTGCTCGCCTGGTAAAGAGTTGGAGGGGTCGAACGCGGGATCTCGCCCGTCATCCCTCTCGTCGGGATCCCGTTTTGTAAAGCGGGACCTCCGTTTCCGACCTACGCGAGTTGTTCGCGGACCGGGATTCACAATCTAAATGTGTATGAGACACGGTGTGCATTTAGTGGCTGTTTTCTGCAGGTTTTCCACCCCTCAGAGAATGAGTGGAAGCGGCAGCGAACGTTTCTGCAAAGGGGTGTCTGTACTAACACGCAGTAACCTTTTCACACCCCGGTGATCAAGGTATCGAGCCTGATCTGTCACGAGACCGCCGCCCTTTGGAAGACAGGGCACCGCGTGACCGAAGTCGTGCGCGCGGTGCCGTTTCTGATTATTATGTGGAATAGGTGAACGTGATATTGTCGCCATGATGAGCGAAGCCGGTATGTATGTCAAGGTCCGAAAGGCCTCGGATGTTGATACAAATTAGAAGTCAGGTAGGTTAGACACTGGTCGGTCAAGCTAAGGGTGACTAAATGCCGGTCAGGCACTTATATAAGGAAGTCGGAAGCCGCAGGATGGCAACTGAGCACAGGCATTCTCAGCAGGTTTGGTAGCGAACCCGGGGGCAGAGATAGTTCCAGAGACCCGGGTCAAAAGCACGTCAGTATCACTATCTATGCACGCCTTTATCACTCAAATCAGAGTTACATCTCTCTGCGCATATCGGAGTAATCAGCTTTGATCCCGACAGGGAATTGCCCATGCCAAAGGTGAGCGGGCCATAGACAGTCATCCATGACGGCGTTTTCGAAGGCGAAAAGCATAGAGGATGACGAAGGGTGTAAGTTGATTGGCCAATTGCCAGGACCATGAGTCACTTGACAGCGTAGGCCACAAGGAGGGGTGGCTGTGCACCACTCCGCGAGCAAGGCAGCCGTCGAAGCCTAATCTAGGCGCTGCAGGGCAGGTATTACAAGGCTTCTGACTGTAACTTCGGCCCCAAGGGTCCCTGTTACCTGGTGCCGCGGCATGTGAAACCGGATTTGATGACGGATTGTAAACAGCATTCAAACTTTAAGTGGGCCTCTTTATGACGAAGACATTTCTGGGGCTGGCAGGGGCACGTCTTTTGGCTTCAGCTGCCTGCCTGCCTAACACAAGTGTAAGCCTACCCTGGAAGAGATCTTAAATTAGCAACTTGGAGGCCCCACTATTTCCCCCATCTCCTTCCACCAATTCTCTTGATCTTCAAGGTCTTCTTTGCCGTCACAATTAACACATGTTGCCGCTTCTCTCAACAGAGTCTAAAGATCCAGTAAACCTCGCCTCATCGGACACAAGCATGTGCAAATATACATGTCCCAGACTTGAAACTCTCCGACCGAAAATAGCCTGGAATGCCTAAAGTCAGGCATTTCCTTGGCGGCACCATTCAGACTAGTCCTCCTTCCAGGCAACACCACAGCCGTAAGAGTTTTGGGGTGGTCACGGGAGTTGTTTGAGAAGCTAGAGCTAGGGCTCGGCAACAGAAGAGCGTATTTCTTCGCAACTAGCTGTCTGGTCGGCAGCATGTCTGCTTGGTAGGTATTATTAGTAGAGAGGTACATAGTTACCTCGTAACCGACAGCAGCCCAACCAGAAGAGGCTAACCTTAATCCGGACTTCGACTCAATCTCTCACATCGCAGCTCAGCATAGAAAGCAAATAATCTTACATTAGCCGCCGGTTTCATACAATGTCGTGCCACTCTGAGGTCTCGGCTGCTGTATACCTAATGTCGGAAACCTTGGGCAACTTAACAGCGTTCAAGATTGAAGTGGTTGGAGATGGAACCCGTTTGAGCTACAAGCCAGCAACATTATGTCACCGCTCAACACTTTTATTTTACGGGACGATGATACATGTTGTCATACGAGCAACCTACGTGTTTTCATCATCCTTAGGTCTTCTCCACGTCCCCGGCTCAAACTCGAAATGCTGTCTGGTCTGTTGCTATCCTAGCACAGCCATCCATACCTTAGGTAGGTAGGTATGTGACCAAGATTGTTTCTTCTATGTCTATTAGGTAAAATAACAAGATTAGCACACGCCGCCTAAGTAAGTACTCTAGCAGCGATGTCTCCGTCTATAGGCCAAAGCTTTTACTAAACTCCTGCAGTGTATATGTTTCTCTCAGGTGTTTCTGAAACAATGCATCGCCTTCTGTCTGGAAAGAGTGACCCATGCAACACGTATCGTATTGCGCTCTTCCCTAACACTGTGGCGCCAGTCCTCGCAATTCATTGTCACCATTTTCTACCTGCGCTTGCCATGTTTGCTTTGGTCAGGGGTTACTGCCTGGGAAGGCACAGAAGGTGCCCTCTCTCTGATATAAGTGACAAAATGCACTGTACCGTACATAATGTCGCAAGATGGGGTTGAGGGAGGTCTGTAGATTGTACTTGTATCTTCTCGGCATACTGCCTCTCTGGCATGGACTATTGATTCAAGCTTGATGCCGCCCTCACTGAACGATATCACCCCATAAATACCCAAAGTATCTATTGAGCTTAGGTACTGTATAGTTGGCAGGATTCCTTCCTGAACTCAATCACATGCATCTCTGCTGATACCTGCTACTATAGTACCTCGTTACTGTTACCTAGGTACATACTTTAAGTACTTACTTCCCTGTATTGGAACTCCAAACGTTTTCTTGAGAGGTAGGTATGTACTTATCATTTCGACATCGTGGAGAAGCCAGGTTAGTAGGTACTCTGTCCTACTTAACCACCTTCCCGCCCGTTACCCATTAGATCGATTTCGTCCTTTTCAACCTTGCCTGTTGTTGCAAGCATCCGATCAGACTGAACCCCAGGTCAACCAACCACCGGAATTGCGATGGCCTCACCGGCCCTACCGAAGTGGCTTCATTGGCCTGACATTGATTACTGGCCTAGGAGGAGTACGACTTGGCCTAGGAGGAGTACAACCTGGATTGTCTCTATTGTTGCGGAAATTTCTGGCGAAAAAAGGCCTTTACTTGTTCGTAATGTTAACATTACTATGAAGGATGGAAATTACTGCACCGAGGTTGTCCAGCTTTGTCAAAACTTGGCCAAGATCTTTTCCGATCCGTCCAATAAGTTTGCCATTGCTTCGGAAATCAGTGCAGCCAAAAACTTTTACCATGACTTTCCCAACCACCACGACAAGCACCTGCACGCACTGAAGGTGGCGATGGATGGGCATTGCAGCTGGAGCTCGGTCACAAGGCCTGACTACGTGAAGGATTGTTCGGGTTGCGATTTCCTTTTCATTGAAGCCGCATTTCGGCGCGCTTTGTATGAGCTTGACAGATTGGCATTACATACACATCCATCCCCCGACATTACCGGCCATGTTGACCTCATTATTAACAAGAAATACGGCTTTGTGAGCTTGTCCAGGGATAAGATTACTGATGCAAATAACGCAACCGAGACCAATGGACATGAGAACGATGGCTTTCAGCATCTTTGGGTGACAAGAACCCAGCCAGGAGGATCGCTTGATGGTCTAATGACTGACGGTACACAACCCACCACCACGTCAGTCAAGGTGCCTTGGAACCTGGTTTCGAAAGTTTCGCGGGACAGCTGTGACTGCGACATAGGATTAAAGATCATGTATCTTGTAATCCCGGCTCTTTTAAAAGGTACGTTGGAGAAACCTAAGACATGTACCTGTTATCGGATCGCCCCAAGAGTACCTAACCAAGTGGATGTACCGTCAAACATCATGATAGTGACCTGGCCACCCGAAACAGAACCCTGCAGTCGAGACTCTGCTCAGCCAGTTCAGAAAAGAGCAGTCCCTTCTCTTGCCCATAGAGCGATAACCAGTTTGGTTGCCGGTACAATCGCCACGCAAAAGTTCGATCCGGCCATCTTCAATGTCCCACGCCAGCTGCCGGTTTTCAAACCTCTTCTGCGACGCATTTTGGAGGAAGAAAAAGACAAGATCGGCCACGCCTACTCAAGAGCACAACTTATAGCCTGTGCATTTGAGGGCGAGAAGCATCTGGACCTTACACGATTCCAAGAGCTTTCGGCAACTACTATAGGCACTGCTCTCGGAAGGCCGGAACTGGCCCAGGTCAAGGCCGTGACTGTCTGCCTGCAACATCTTTCGTGTTCAGTGTCTCAGCTTGCGTCAACACTAGCGCCCTGTGACTCGATTTCAGAACTTTACATTGTTCGGCCGGCCACCCGAAAGTTCGACCAAGAGGTCACTATAAACGCCAGAGAGGCCGTCCGAGAAGTCTACATGAATATGGAATTGATGCAGCATTTGACTAAAGTCTTCGTCCAAGCCACATCCCAATATTTCGCGCCATCCTCTAGATCCGTGTTCCCCATACGGACCATTTGCCAGTACAATGAAGGTTATAAATTTGAGACGGGCTGGATGTTCCGTAATTACGCATATACCGGATGGTGCCCTGTCGCTCCGGAGAACTTAGTTGCCAAGTTCCTGCACTGGGTCGGACAATTGGACAAGGGTTTCCTCCAGATGGTCGCTGGGCCACCCACACTCCTCGATGATGACGTTTCAAAAGTCGAATTGATCCCTCATCTGTACGGATCGCATGATTTAGAAGACGGGGGACCATATGCGGAGCTAATCCCTGGCACCTGGCATTTGCTGGAGTTCCGGCGTCGGGAATTGATCGAGACGCAATGGCTCGTAATTCAGCGCCATTCCGTGATGAGGGAAGAGAGGTGGTATTCTACTACAATAGCCGCTGCGCTTTCGTTCAAAAACTGAGCGATGTTGCTGAGCGAGCATGGACGGCCTGGGCTACAGAGGCCAAGTCTTGGCCGATAATCTTCAAAGACGGGGAGATTTCTTGGTGCGAGATGTAAAACAGTTTCTCGAAGACCCTGTGGTGAGCACAGAATTCGGAGGTGTTCGCGCAGATTCTGCTGCGATTGATAGACGGCTGGCGGAGGTGGAGATTTCTATCAGGACTAAGAAAGGACAGGCGAGAATGCCTGATGATCTGAAGGCTTTTGACGTCATGTCAGAGTCTGATGTCATCTCCTTACTGAACGTTGCAGTGCTTGACAAGAGATGGCATCTTGCTTGGAATATCCTAAACACCGGTTTCTAGTCTATCAGCCGAGGCAGTTTGCATGGGGGCATTGAGCGACAAAAAGCTAGGTCTCGGAGAGACGGGAATAACTGGCCAAGGTCAAAGCCGTTTGTTTGACTTTTATGGCGATCCCGAGGGCGCCAACTGGTAGCTCGAAGTTCAGAGTGTATGCATTGTAGACATCAGAATGGAGAAACACAGCAAATAGAGACAAAACCAAATGAAGAAAGCCTGACAAACCTACCATGCTGTTCTAACTTTGTGCCTAGTTGACCAGACTGTATAATATATATGGAACAAAACTGGCTCTCAATGCGTAAAGGTGATAACTTAACTTCCCACTTTTCATGATTTACATGGTGTAGTAGGTAATGATGTATACTTGTCGGTATCGAGATTGGATTTCTAAAGCTACCCTACGTGCAGTATCATTGACTGCCATTTTCCCATTCTTTCCTCCCTTACTCCGTTCCATATTTGTTGAGTTCTAGAACTACACAGCCATGAGATGAGGGGCCTCGAAGATTATGAACTAGAAAAGAGAGTAAGGCTCACCCTTCTTACTATTTATATCGGGTCTGTTACGAGACAATAATAAATATAATCATAAGCAGCCTGTACTGTATCTAACCCCCACACTATCTTCACAAACTCTCCAAGAACCGATGTCGCTCGACCGCGTCCACGAACGTGCAGAGTCTGCTGCTCACACTCTCACTCTCAATACCCCCGCCGAGAATGGAAGAGGCGATATCCTCGTACACGCGCGCGACATTGCGGGCTTGAAGGGGTAGAGCCTCCGTCTTTGCGAAATCCCATCCCACCGCCGCGCCTATCCCCTCAGCAGTGAGTTTGACCTCGCTGACCTCGCCGCCGTTGAGGTGCGAGTGGAACTCGATCTTGGTGTCGTCGCGGCCGATCTGCAGCATCGAGTTCGAGGACGTGATGCGCAGCTCGCCCTTCTCGCCCAGGATGCGCCAGTCTAGATCGGGCGTGTCTTTGAAGGGGGGTCCGCCGCGCAGGACGTAGGATATGGGGACGTTTTGGACGAACGAGTTGGATGGAGTGGTAGAAGGGGGGTTGAGGAAGCCGTGGAGGAAGAGGACGTCGTCGCTGGTTTGAGGGTACTGCGCATTGGTGACGGTCCCGGAGGAGCTGTTGACCACTTTTACGAAACGCCGCGTCGTGGTTTTCAGGGCGGATGCGCTTGTGAAGGTTGATCCGAGTGCTTTAAGTAATTAAGGGGGGGTGGGGGCCCGTCAGTCAAGTATGAAGGAATTGAAAAGGGGCGGAAAGGGAAGGGGGGAAGGAACAAACCCTGCTGCACGTAATCGAGCGTATGTCCGCCCACGACCGTGACGAGGTTCCCGCCTACGGACTTATCGCCCAGGAACTCAAAACCCTCGACCAATCTGTCTCCTCCGACGAAGCCGCCGTACCCGTGCCACGTCGTACTCAGGACCTTTCCCAGCTTTCCCGAAGCGATGAACTCGCGGACGGTGAGCACGACGGGCGCTTCCCTGGCCTGCAGGTCCACGA
Source organism: Xylariaceae sp. FL0594 (assembly GCA_022385605.1). Lineage (NCBI taxonomy): Eukaryota > Fungi > Ascomycota > Sordariomycetes > Xylariales > Xylariaceae > Xylariaceae sp. FL0594. The sequence goes on from MU280870.1 coordinate 25,045, forward strand.
ATGTTTTCTGTTTCGGGTTTGTTGTCGCAGATTGGTGGTGGTGGTGCAGGATCTCTTCTGCGTCCGAGAGGGACTTGCCAAGGGGCCATTCTACGAAGACGTGCTTGCCCGCTTTTAATGAGGGCGTGATGGTCTGCGCGTGTCTGTCGACGCGTACGCTGCACACGACGAGGTCGACGTTGGGGTCTGCTGCGAGGTCTTTGGATACACAGCTTTTAGCTCATACCATCTCATCTAACCTCATTATAAGACACAGGGCACCCGCACAGAAAGATGGATGAAAGTGGGAAAAGAAAAAAAAAAAACCTCACCCTCCGAACTCCCATAAGCCCTCACCTCGTCCTCCGACAGGTCGTGGAACTTGATCGCCTCCCGGGCGCGCTCGACCGAGCTGTTCTGCAGCGCCACGATCTTGTACTTGTCCGTCGCCTGCTTGAGGTACGGCAGGTGGGCCTGCTGCGCCCAGCCCGTCTTGGACAGGCCGATGAAGCCGATGCGGATGGGTGCCATTTCTTTTGTTTCCCTTCTCCTTTTTGTATATATTCCCGCTCTCTCTTTCTCTCTCTGTATCTCTGAAAGCTTCTCTGGGAATGACCTGAATATATGCAAATTTTATCCGGAGATAGGATTTAACAGGATTTAATAACCTCGAACTGCAGGTAGGCTTAGCAGCGAGTGAGTACTACCTGTAACATTAAACAAAATCCGTAAGCACGGGGTCGAGGCTAGGCCAGGGTCAGGGTCAGTGTGGGGTTTACACGGGTGGGTAGGGTAGGGGGACTTTGTTTATCTTTTGTTTTTGTTCACCCTGCTGCTGAAGAAATATCGGGAATGATGGTGTTTTGATCAATCTACTCCTTCAGGATCACTGGTAAACTTTATAAGATCAACATCTTACAGCACTCATACATGCTGAAGCGGGGTAAGTTGGGTTCACGCATGTCAGAAGTGACGTGATGGCATATTAGAAATCAATTGCTTACAAATAGCCACACACGCAATGAAACCTCGAACTCATCGATGAAAACACGCTGCGCCTTGGAGCCGCATTGGGGTAAGGTTAAATATATCGGGGTAAGATATAAGTAAGATAGGGCTCATGAGGGGAAGGGTGGGGAGGAAGTGAGAAGCCAAGCATGTGACGGGTGAGATGATACAATCACACCTGCTGAACTAAGTTAAATAGGAACGCAATTGTCTTAATTAACACCTCCATCCTCCATATAGATCGGGGTTGATATCTTAAGCTTAGCGGTTATAATAGTATCTAACCTACTGTCCATCCTTCACGGCGCGCCAAGGGAAGCGCCCGCAATGATCGGCTATTGATTGATTACCAATCTTAGGCGGACATCCGCCCCCCCCAATATCGTATAGGTCCATCTCCTGTGTATAAAGAACTGGTCTTCCAAATGGTATAAACGATCTTCTTAACTGAAGAATTTGGACGGACTACAGATCCCGATTGCAAGAGAGAAAAGACACAGCTTCCCGAAAAGCCCGCTGTATATACATATATATGTACAAAGATGTCGATCCCCGAGACATATAAAGCATACCGCCGCACCACGGGCGACCTGCCGAGGACAATCGGTGTCTCGACCGAGAAATTCCCCAAAGAGCTGGGACCGAGCGACGTCCTGATCAAGATCCGCGCCGTGTCGCTGAACTTCCGCGACGCCGCCATGCTCGACGGACGGTACGTGGTCGAGGTCGAGGAGCGCGGGATCCCGTGCTCTGACGCGGCTGCCGAAGTCGCCGCCATCGGGAGCGGCGTGACGGCATTCGCCGTCGGCGACCGCGTGTCCGTCATCTTCGACCTGGGCCAGCTGGAAGGGGCCGACGACACTCCGGCGAGCGCGCTTGGCGGCGACGCGCCCGGTGTGCTCCGGGAGTACGCCGTGTACGACGAGAAGTACTTGGTACCATTGCCCGAGTACTTGTCTTGGGAGGAGGTAAGTGCATCCCTTTCCCCGTTTGGCTTCCAAGACGCATTCATCATCCATCACTTACATGTGTGGCACAACTAGGCTTCCACGCTTGCGTGTGCTGGTGTCACCGCCTGGAACGCTCTCAACGGCCTCAAATCGGCCGGTACGCCTCGAAGCGCACTCATGCAAGGTTCGTTCATTCGTTCGCTCCTGACTTTTACACAGATAAGGAGCCCAGTGCTCAAATGTGAGAAATAGGAACCGGTGGTGTTAGCATGTTCGCCCTGCTCATATGTCTCGCGGCTGGCATCCAGCCCATCATCACATCGTCATCCGACAAGAAGCTCGAGGACATCCGGAAACTCGGCGACAACATCGGGACCATCAACTACAAGACCGTGGCCGACCAGGCCGCCGAGGTGCAGCGCCTCACCGACAGAAAGGGCGTCGACTACGTGGTCAACACGACCGGTCCGGCGTCTCTTCCCCAGGACATCAGCTTCCTGCGTCGACGGGGCGGCGTCGTCTCCTTCCTCGGCTTCCTCGAAGGCCTTGGTGGGGATTGGCAACCCAGTGCGATTTTTGGACTGCTGGCAAAGGCTGCGCAGTTGAGGTGAGTTGATTCCGACTATCGGGGACTCTGGAGATTGTGCCAATTTGGCTAATAAGTCACGTTTCAAATAAATCTAGGGGAATCTCTGTGGGATCGAAGAAGGATTTCATCGAACTCAATAAGTTCTTGGAGGAGAAGAAGGTATCGCTTGCGCCTCTGGTGGACAAGGTATTTCCTTTTGAAGAGTCGCCAGCCGCGTTCGAATACCTGAATTCAGGAAGCCATGTAGGAAAGGTTGTTATCAAGTTGTAGACAGACAATTCGCTCTTTTGTCTTTTGGCAACAAAGCCGTTTCTGTTTGGTCGAGGAGATCAAGTGCAAATTATGCATGTAGACAGCAAATCTTATTATCTCAACTCGCTTTAAGGCATAAAGCGGACACGTCACGAACAGTATCCGTCGAGCGGGGTTGGCACTGTATATGCTCCAACTCAGTATCCCCTAAATTGTGCAACTCCGGATACGGCGGACGAAGTCAAGACAATAAACATGCAAGGGATCATCATCATCTTTGTTGACGTTGTTTGGCATGATTGGATGACGCCCGAGCGTTGTTGGTTGAATTGCAGGGAAACAGGATGATGGATCCAACTCAGGTGAAACGTGAGTGAAATGGGTATGTATATATATAAGTACCAAATCCCAATGGGTGATGCGTGGCGTTCCTTCTCACTCAAGGCTCGTAAGCTTAACCTGCCAACAATGGACGACGCCCTGAAGCTCCCTAAACAACTGCCATCCGACACGCACGAAGTCGTCGTCCTGCTGGAAGCGGTGCATCTCCCACTCGAAGACCTAGACACGGCTCCTCGTTCTCACGAACTCATTTCGTACCCTCGAGCTTTTACAGCAGATGAAATACGAGAGCGTATCCAGTGCGCCAGCATCGTCGTCGCGCCTCAAGCAAAGATCACCCCCGAAAGCTTGGGTGAAGCCAAATATCTGTACGTTTCATTCACTCGTCATGTTCACCAGAACTCGGAACGCGCTTACCTACCTACCTACCTAACAGATCTATTTCAGCTGACTAGAGACACAGGAAATTCGTAGTCACGCCGTCGGCCGGCACAAACCACATAGACTTGGACGAGTGTCGCAGAAGGGGCATCAAGGTAGCGAACTGCCCGGGCTCGACATCATTAGCCGTTCCCGAACATGCCCTGAGCCTGGTGAGTTTCAATCGACTTTGTTAGAAATTGCCTCTTATGCTGCATGTTAACGAATGGGGGACAAGTATTTCGCAGCGAGGCGCAAGACGGTCATCATGCACGATGCTGTTCGGTCAGTGGACGAAAATGGGGGAAATGTCTGGAAACGGAAACACAGCGCCGCTTATATGATGGAGACCGCAAACGGGCAGCGGCCCTTGGCTCTGCAGCAAGAGGTGGCGGGGATCATCGGCTACGGCCTTATCGGTATGTCCCGTCGCACCGTTGTGAGCCAATGCGGAGTGAAGAGAGAGAGTTAACTGTGATGGTAGGCCGGGGTATTGAGAAGCTCTGCCGAGGTCTCGGGATGGAGGTGCTCATCCTTGAGCGAAAACACTCCGATGGTGCCAAGACGGGTGGGTCTCAGATTGATCGGGTTCCATTCGAAGAAGGCATTCGCAGAAGCAGCGTCCTTTTCCTCTGCTGCACGGTCGACGAAAGCGCGCGCAACACGATCGACAAAGCTGAGCTCGCCCTCATGCGTCCCGAGATGGTCATCGTCAACGTCTCGCGAGGAATCGTGATGAACACGAGCGCGGTTGTCGAAGCGTTGCGTTCGAAGCAAATCTCGGGCGTTGCCGTGGACGTCTTTGACGAAGAGCCCGCTACCAGTGCTAAAGATAGCGCGTTCCTAGCCGAGGACACGCGAGATCTTAATCTCACCTTTTCTCCCCACGTCGGCTACAACTCCACCCAGACGATATCGATCATGAAATCGATGGTGAAACAGAAGATCAAGCAATATGTATCTGGCGATTCGACAGGGTTTGCAGTGAAATGACATGGAAGTTCCTTTTGCAAAGATTGGGAATTTACTAAGATCTTGGCAGTGGGGTATTAGTTAAAGCCCTTGTGTTTGGAACTTTGATGACACTTTGTCTGAGATACAGTTACTTAGCCCCTGGAAATCGAGAAACGACTAGAAAAATCAGCAAGGAAACTCTCACTTGCATCAACATGAATTTGCACTGCCCATTTGGACACGTGCTGGCGCAGTCTTTGAGCTTCGCTTGCAAGCGGGCTTCCTTGTTCATTATGATTCATACCTCGTCAGGACCAGGGCATGCATCCCATTGGTCAGGTTAGATGCATAATGGGGTGATGTAGGCACAAAGAACCAATAGTATTGCCTGCAGACCCCCAAACGGCTAGTTCCAGTCCTTGAATGGCAAACAATCACCCAGTTTCATCAATGGTCGAATGATAGTATCCCGACAATTACATTGCCGACAGGACAGTGTACAACTTCATATATAAAAGCAGTTAATAGCCTCCATACCTTTCGGGTCAAATCCATACAAGCATCCAACACCACCAAAAAACACAACACTCCTAACTTACCCTTACAAAGAGTCACTACTACTTCACCTTCACACAAGCAGACATCGAGTTCTCTTAAATCTCTATGGTGGGCGCAACAACAACAGCAACAGCAACAGCAACAGCTACAGGCACAGACTCGGGCCCCAGTTTACCAATGAATCAATTATCTTCCTCATCCCCACCTCCAACTCACCAAGAGTCAACCGAGTCTCCAGTGGCAGAAGTACAAGCACAAGCACCGGCAGCAGCCATGCAACCTTTCGTACCGGGCCAGTGTCTCTTCTGCCCGACCTCTTCTCCCACCTTCGAGGAGAGCGTGCAGCACATGCGGAAATGCCACGGCCTCTTCATCCCGTACGAAGACCGGCTGGCCGTCGACCTCGAGACGCTGTTCAAGTACCTGCACCTGGTCATCTACGGGTACCGCGAGTGCATCCACTGCGGCACCGAGAGGGCGACGGTGCAGGCGGTGCAGCAGCACATGATGGGCAAGGGACACTGCCGGTTCGGTGTCGAAGAGGAGGATTCGGAGTTTGCTGAGTTTTATGACTTTACCGACTCGGAGAAAGGCGATGACGAGGTGGGAGAGCGCGACGAGGAGGTTGAGGGTAATGGCGATGATAATGATGATAATGGGAAGCAGCGTGAAGAAGAAAGAGCGAGGAGTCGAAAACCGGTGTTGGCGGACGAGGATTCGATACGTTTGCCATCGGGCAGGATAATATCAAGACATTATTCATCGTCGTCAGTAGCAGCAGGACCGCCTTCCTCTTCTTCATCCTCATCCTCATCCAATCTCCGTCGGCGGATAAGAGGCAGCAACAACAACAACGCATCATCATCACGACTGGAATACGTCCCCGAAGCTCAAACACGACAACAATCATCATCCTCTTCTTCCACTGACAATCAATCCGAAGACACGCGCCTCCTGCTACTCTCCAAACGCGAGAAGCGAGTGGCGTACCAGTTGGCGAACCTGAGCGCCAACGACCGGACGAGTCTGATGCACCTCCCCCCCGCGCAACAGCGCGCTCTCCTGCTTACGCAGCAGAGACAGGAGGAGAGGATACAGAAGGCGGAGCGGAGACGGCAGGGCAAGATCGATAGGAAGGGGAACAAGAATTTGTATGCTTATTGGCATACCGAGACGCCTGTTTATCAGTGTGGCTAGGCTAGTTGTACCTTCACTTCCGATGAATAGGGGCGGGGAGTGGAGTGGAGGGGTGGGGGATGACCAAGAGGCTTCTTGGCGCGTAGATAGTTAACTGTATGTCTTATGGGCATGGAAAGATCAAGGTATGAATCGAGAATGAAGTTAGTCTCCGAGCATGGTTCCTGAATTTGTCGTAAGGCTGTGCTGATGATTTATCACGAGTCATGTAAGCTCGGACCCTTTAGTTCTGGTGCTTGAGCCCCTTATTCCTCTATCCATTGATTGATATGAAAGTGTATCAGTACAGAATACAACTGGCTGTTCTCGAAATCGTTTAACGTTCATCCAATGCTTGAAAGACATGGAAAGCATTCTTTGAGCCCGACCAAGGTGTCTTTGGGGGGTCACGGAGTACTATGCCAAGACGTCCGTCTCCCATGCGGCCCGAGCCGTTATGTGGGGTTGGAGAGCTAGGTTAGTTGGCCGGCGCCAGTGCCAAAGTGGGGTGAGTCCAGGAACCACTATGGCGACTCGAGAGAATAACCACTGGCTTCTGAGATGGCAGAAGAGAAGCTTTTACTTCTCAGGGAGTTGGTAATAAGTCTTGGTGGTTTCGGAAGCGAAGTTATAATAGGGCGTGGTGCCATTGATTGATGATCCATGTTTGTTAACCTAGAGAGGGAGAGCACACCAACATGTGGCCGATCTACATGTATATTTTAAATATGTTTCAACTTGGGGAAGGGAACTGCCTGTAGTGTGTCCGGAACTGTTTCGGCAAGTTAGGGTCCCCTATAAAGTTTCTTTCCAGCTTCCTCGGATCACTCCCTGATAGTTGATGCATGGACCATTTGGCTTCCGACACTCGACCTGGGGCATTAGTAGAGGCTGTTAGAAAGGAAGCGAATATTGCCGAACTGGGAGGTCAACTCTTGTGTTTAATTAGCGGTGCTATGATTCTGTCCGTACTTGAGGCTGGTGATATTGGAAGTATGACGAATAAGAGGACTCAGTGATGATGTTCACCGAAGTGCTAGCATGTCATTTCTCTTCCCTGTCATCTCCCCCTTTCTGCCAGTGTTTGCGAGCAGGTAACCTACCCAAGTGGCTTATCAACAATGGCACCCCATTCAACATCCATATTTCCCCATTGAAGCTCCCACAACCACGCAAACCCGTAACCAAACAGATATATGCCCGCAAGCAGATGTGTCTTCCAACATTCCGATGACGAGTGGCGTAGTGGTATAGCCGGCATACCACTACAATCAGTCCCATGGTGTGAGGTATCTAGATTAAACCCTTCGTAAATGTGGGGATCTACTTGCCAGCAAGCAAGCCCATCTTGTCTACAAAGCATCTTATGTTCGAGTCCGGCCTCGAGCATGTAGTGGACCTTCTGAGGAATTTTTTTTTTTTTTTTGAATTGTTTCTTCTTGTTGTTGACTTTTTCGCATTTAATCTAGTTCGATATTGTGAAGGGTTCTGCTTTTCTTTTGTCCTGCATTTGATATTATCGACTCTTTGATACTGTTTCTTCCCTCTGGACTCTTAAGATGTTCTGTTTTACATGCATTTGAAATCTTGTCTTGTTCTTTTTGCTCCTCCTTAGGTTTTTGATCCACTTGGGTGTCTGGAGTTCAGGTCACATGCAAGATCTTCCAGTGTACTACTACTGTCTTTCGAAAACCTTTGAATCTGCCGTCGGAGGATGTTGTTGATCTTCAAAACATCAGCTCGTAGCTGGAGCTTGAATGACTTAGCTGCTGCACTGTTGACACGGGGTCGCCTTCCAAGGACTGTTGATACTAATTCATGACAAGGATGAAGAGATCTCTGTAAGTGCTAGCCAGGTATGAGCTGCCTCTCCGACTAAAAGTCCTCTCCAACCCCGATTACGAAGCACGGTTTCGTGTCTACTTATAGTTAACCAGATCCATCCAGAATTCTCATGTGAGGGACACCTTTTCTTTTGAAACGATCGCATTACCGATGCCACGTCGGACTACGATCCGAAATCCTACGCGAATGTGATCTAGCTTACCCTAATCTATATACATGCTCAAGGCGGCGCCAACGTAAGCGCTCGTGTATGTGACAGATGGCACAAATATAGCCCTGGGAAATTCTAATCCTCTGGAAGTAAAGACATGGGCGTAACGAGTTTGCGACATCGCAGCTCCGTAATACCTCTGTCAAACGAGACCACCTCCGTACGTCGAGTTGAAAAAAATTACAGCAGCTAGCCGAAGCGCAAGTTGTTAGGATACATGGTTATCATCGCATAAAATGTAGATGTCTTGCAGAACAAGTCATTTCCAATCATAAGTCTCTGTCATACAGGAAATTTGAAACACATGATGTCGTTCCTTGCCTATAGGACGATGGGGACACGTACTGCTTTTGAGTAACGGGGTTATCTACCCCTGACTGCGTCTGGATAGAAACAAATAGAGAGCGACCGAAACAAGGATGGATGAAGCAAACATTCAACTATATGCTGTGCGATGTGAAAATCTATGTTTCGCGCGACCTGAGGACAAACATGTGAGATGATGCAGATGAGATCAGGATGTTAGGTTACCCCTTTCAACAGCCTGTGGTGTGGCCCAGTGTGCTGAGTTATACTGCGATACTGGTATTGCATATCAATATCCATGAAAACGGCTTTGATGCATATTATAGATTTCTTAGCTGCATTAACGTCCGGTTTACGGGATATATGCATCTGCATTTAAACCCCATAGCCAGCATTATGCAGACAATGAGTGCACCTTCGACTTGCAAGTTGCAACATTCAGACAGGTAAACCGACAGATGTTGAACGCAGCGTGAGGTGGATAACAATACATTCAGAGGCACGATGTGTTGGTGGTTCCCATTCCTGACTCATCTTCACCCACAAAGGGAAATAAATGTTTCATCAGGCCATTTTCGAAATTCCCCATGCCATCCATGCCGTGTTACATACCGAACAGTTGGGACGGGGCGTGTTCTTTGTTTGGAGTAGAGCAGTAAGCGCCCTGGTATTCCCCACCGTCTTTTATCCGAAGCCAATACTTACACTTATCCTCATTCCAGTGTCTTGTGTTAAAGAGATGAATGAAAAAATGCAAGCAAAATGTCATGGATGATACCAACCAGTTTACAAACCTTGTGGATGATGTGCCACCACATGCTCATGACGCTGGTTTGCTTCTGTGTATAAAGTCATGCTCTTCTCTTCCAAGTCTCCCCTTCTTGCTTCTCTCCGAAAAACAGCATCACAGGAATAACTTGACAATATCAAACACTGCTTCTCTCTCTTTTCCTTTTCATTTCAGTAAAAGATAGATATCTTGACGATATCCTCTCCGCCAGCTTTACTTCGTTTCAAACTCCACTCATTTTACCATGCAGTTCTTTATCGCCGCCAGCCTCTTTGCCGCGATCGGCAGCAGCGCCGCCGTCCACAGCAGGGCTGATCCGACGACATCCTCCTCGCTGTCCCAGATGTGTCACACCAATTCCACCCTAATTGCCGACGGCCACAACCAGGGCCCGTTCCTGATTGCCGCTTGCAAGGACTCGGCTAACGCCTACGTGACCAGCATTCTACGCCTCAACTAGTAAGTTACAATAACCTGAGTAACCCTATAACACGGCCTGGATTTATGGAATATAATACCTTGCTGACCGGTGTCGTGTATAACACTAGCTGCGTTGGAAATCAAGGTGGCAATCTTGTCGGTCAAGATAGTGGAGGTTATGGCAGCTCGTGCTGGGAGCAGAAGATCGACGATGACGGCGTCACGTTGAAGGCGACGTGCCTAATCAAAGACAACCTAAACAACCCGTCAGCAAGTGTCAATCTATGTGCGTACATGTCTCTCTATCCCAACCTCAGCACCTCCTCACACTCTCTCCCTACTTCTACCTTTACAACTGCCCTTCTTCCCCAGTAGAACGCCACATGCTGATATACTATTTCACCTATCTAGCAACTGTTGTTAATGCCGGTCCTGATGGAAAACTGACCTGCTTCGGCCACACTGCTGATGCCATCCTCGGATAGCGACAAGCCACAAGCGGAGGATAGATTGATATTCTTTTTATCGAATTCCAGTTGAAGGGCCTTGCTGGTTCATGGCTTACTCGCAATTATTTTTCTTCTCTCCTAGGACAGTGTTTTTCTCTCTTTCGTGGATATGTAGTTTTTCAACACTCTGGCGTTAAGCTACTTTAGAAGAACCCTGCCTTCCCAGTTATAGAGCCTATCAATACTATTCATTTCCTTTGCAAGAGTGATCTAGTCGCTCGTGATCGTGGGACTTTCAGGGATACTTTTCACTTGATTGCTTTCTATCTATGCCCTATGAATAGGTGTCAGCAGCGCTTTCGATGTTTATCTTGACTTGCGTCACGATGTTGTAGTCAAAGCTATAGATAGGTCTTCCTGCCACAGACAAGAGATGGTCTGTCAGCCTTCACTTGGTCTTCTGCCTTCGTCCTTAAAATGCGATCCCCCTATGATATAGCTTCGCTTTTCCTGTACGGATCACAAGCAAGGCTCCTTACACACTCAATCAGTGAAAGATAGACATGTACTATACTGGTGATATTGAACACATAACATTGAGTGAGCGACCATCCCCTCCAATCTCACATACACCCCCTCCATCTCTTTACTGCGGAAACACAACATCCCTCCCCAGCGCCTTCGCAACCCATGCCCCGACCGTCTCCCTCACAATATTATTACTCGACCACCTCCTCGAGGGATGCGCCCTATTGCTGAAATGGATAAAGAGCGTATCGCTCGCCCGATCAATCACGAGCGACGTGCCCGTGAACCCGGTATGGCTGGCCGCGAGCGGGTTCGCCATCGGCCCGGCCGTGTAATACTGGTTCAGCTCGAAGCCCACGCCGTGCGCGGCAGCGGGTCCGAACCTCGCGTTAAAATTCGTGAAGATGAGGTCGACGGCCGAGGCGGAGAGGACGCGGACGCCGCCATAGGTCCCGTTGTTCAGGATCATCTGCGCGAAAGCGGCCACGTCGCGCGCGGTCGAGAACAGGCCCGCGTGCCCGGACACGCCGTCCAGCCCCCACGCGTTCTCGTCGTGCACGGTCCCACGCACGGGCTGCGGCCGCACGGGCTCGATATCGGCGCCCAGGACGGCGGCTTGAAATTCTTGCGTCGCGGTGCGGTTGTAGAAGCGAAAAGAGGAGGAAGGGCCTTCGATGTTCCCGCGGTTGTAGAACGTGTCGCGCATCCCGAGCAGAGAGGTATATTCGCCGATGACGTCGTCGAGTCTTTTATTGGTCACGCGCTCGATGACGAGCATCGCGGTCATGAGGTTGAGGTCCGAGTACAGGTACGCGGAACCCGGGGGAGAGTTGAGCAGGGTCTCGTTCAGGATCGACGCGACCCGCGACTCGTACGTCGGGTACGTGTCGGTTGTCCAGAGACCGATGGCGGGGTCTGCGGCGAGCCCGCTCGTGTGCGTGAGCAGGTGCAGGACCGTGACGTCTTCTTTCCCGTTGGACGCGAACTCCGGGACGTAGGACGCCACGGTGCCGTTGAGCGTGATCAGGCCCTGGTCGATGCACCGCAGGGCCGCGACGGACGTGAAGAGCTTCGTGAGCGACGCGAGGTCGTAGATGGTGTCGAGACTCGCGTTCTCCTGCAGTGAAGGGGGCAGTTTCGTGCCGCTGGACCCGGAGACAGAGGACCACAGGTTGCGCTTCCCGAAGGCGAAGTGGCTCACGATGACACCCTTGTGCGCCACCAGCGTCACGCCGCCCGGCTCGATCGGCACGACCTGGTTAGATGTCTTGGAACCCCAGTTGCGCGCCTCGGTGAAGTGGGTCAGGTTCCCGACCATGTCTCGCAGGGGCTTGGACAGCATGCCCACGGACTCGGGCGTCCCCTCGCGGAGGACATCGTCTTGTTGTTGTTGTTTGTGTTTGTGTGGTATGTCGGTGGCTTGTGAAGGGGAGGAGAGTGCGGCAAAGATGCCGGCGGCGAGGTAGAGCTTTCGAGTTAGTGACACCATGATGTGCGACTACAGTAATTGCAATAAGCGACAACTACTGTAGAACAAGGATGCCAAGGTGATGGCCACGGCACTGGAAACTATACATATTTAGCCTAGTATGGAGAAAATGGCAATATGATAAAGGAGGGTGAGCCTTGAGGTTGCATTGACAATGTGAGACCCCATTCAGATCTCGGCATCCTTTACCCTTTCCCCTCGAGATTTGCTTTCCAGATCCCTTTGAAATTCCGCTATGCCGATCCACAAATGCAACAGTCCATGCTTTAGAACGAAGGATCGGCGGGTATGATAATCCCTGTTCTTCCCCAACTTTTCTCGAATGCTGATCATATGTCGGGGTTGAAGATCGGGGTCGGTGGCAATCTGGAGTCGCCGTCTGGAGAAGGTAGTATTACAGTTACCAAAACCGCAGGTGACTGAGGTGAGTGGTGTTATAGCTTTCGCTTCGGCATATATATCGTGAAGCGCCTTGACCCGTTACCCCAAGTTAAACAAGCTTTAGACTAGATAGATAGAACCATCATTTCTGGAAGCTCATCCGTCAAGAATACCAAGTTTTCGCTAGCTTCAGCTGCAAGCCTTATCTGCAGTCGACGATGTCGTTTCTTGCATTAGTGTTATCACCGCCATGCAGATAGCTTCCTGTTATGTACGGCATAGCATATGCACACAACACTATGCTATGCACGTGTTAACTAAAGATGGACTAGAGCAGCGGCAATGGAATGTTACATCTTCTTCGTCGTACTTGGCCATGTTCAGGTCGAAGATCAGCACGGAGACAAGTCCGGTGTGCGGATATACTTACTTACTAGTCTATGTAGTGAACACCACGACTGGTCATAATACATATTATAATGGTTGCCGGATAATACTGGAGTTTTTGATGACACCGTGGATACCCGAACATTTCAAAATACACAGAATAACATCATCAACAAAATGCATTTCCGATCTCCCTTGAGCACCGCATTGTGCTTGGTCCTAGCGGCTCCTATCTGGGCTAAAATGCCGTACAACATCAGCGATTCCGACCTCTCCATCCTAGCCGGTGCACACGTCATCTACTCGTGGCCCAAAGCCATACAAGCGCCCGACGAGCTCGTCAGCCTCATCCGCTCAGGCGTCGTCGGGGGCCTCATACTCTTCGGCGAGAACGTGGGCACCGGCACAGGCGATGTCCTCGTGTCCCTGCAGGGAGAGTACAGGACCTCGCCCGCAAACAAGGTGTTCAAGAGATATTTCGGCATCGACACAGGACCGCTGTTCATCAACACGGACCAAGAGGGCGGCATCGTGCGTCGCATCAAGACGGCCGGGCCCTTCGAGTCGGCCAAGCAGACAGGCGCGGCAGCAGACCCTGCGCTGGCGGGGCAGGTGGCCGGGCAAGAGGCCGCGAGCGCATTGAAAAGCGCGAACTTCACGGGCAATCTGGCCCCTGTCCTCGACATCCATCGCCACGAGGGCGACTTCACGGACTCGGCGCAGCGGTCGTACGGGAACACGTCTTCCGTCGTGTCGGCCGCCGCCACGGCCTTCATCAAAGCGCAGCAGGGCGCCGGCATCCCCGCCACAGCGAAGCACTTCCCCGGCCTGGGCGCCGCGCTGCGTGAACAGAACACCGACCTCACGCCCGTCACGCTCGACCTCTCGCTCGACGAGATCCGAGCCGTCGACGAGGTCCCTTACCACGCGGCCATCGCTGCGGGCGTGGACCTGGTGATGGCTTCGTGGGCCGTCTATCCTGCGCTCGACGCTCTGCCCGCAGGCCTGAGCAGGAAGTGGGTGACGGAGGAACTGCGCGGACGGCTGGGGTTCAGGGGCGTCACGATCACGGACGCGCTCGAGGCCGGTTCCCTGGCGCCGTGGGGTGATCTGCCTGCCCTCTCGGTCATGGCTGCGCGGGCGGGGATGGATATGCTCCTGGCTAGTCAGCGGAACGTCACGCAGGGAGAGGTCGTGAGACGGGCTGTCGTGGACGCGCTCAGGGATGGGAGCTGGGAGTGGCATGATTTTATCGCTTCTACGAGGAGGATTTTGAGATTGAGGCGGAAGCTGTAGATACTTTAATTTTCGGGACATGTTTGGAATCCCAACGCATACTCCTCTTGTTTAGATGCCTTGAGCCTGACTTCTTGTGTCCAAATAAGACTGACTACAGACGACCCAGAAGATATCTCGCACCAGCAACAGCCGGCTGGTCGACATTCTCAACCTTCTTAAACCCTCCAAACCTCTCTTCCAACCTCTTCATCAGGCTCCCTCTATAGAACCCCTCCTTCATCATCCCGCCCGCGAGGACCAACCCCGACCTCGCAGGATCTACCCCAGCGCGAACCAGTAACGCGACCAGATCCACCAGACTCTGCACCCCAGAGTCGACGATCTGCTTCGCTTCCTCGTCGGGCGGTGAAGCGGAAGCGAGAGATAGGACGACTCGAGAGACACCAGCTATGCGCTTCGTCGTTGCCAATGTCGCGTTCTCTCCCTCTTGAGCGGGGGCCAGGATGGTGCTTAGTAGATCCTCGTCGGGCTTAGACTCCGGGTACGTTTCTCTGAAATGGTCGAATATCGCGTTCGAAAGCTTATTTTTCGAGACTGGCTCTTCCTCCTCCTCCTCCTCCTTCTCTTCCCTCGCTATCCGGAGGAGCAGATCCACCGACCGCAACGCCGAGCGCAGCGCTTCGCGCCCGATACCGTACCCAGACCCGTCGTCGCCGAGGAGGTGTCCCCATCCGCCCGCCCTGTGCGTACGCCGAAAGGACTCTTTCCCGTCGCTCGTTTCTTTCGAGTAGCTCGTCGCGATTGCGCCTGTGCCTGCCACAAGGACGACGATGGAATCCAGATCTGCTTCCGAAGTGTTTGGTGTTGTGAGTGAAGCGGGGAGGATGTCGATGTCGGTTGTGATTCGTAGTTTCGCACTCCCTGGAGAAAGATTGAGGAGCTCGAAAAGTGCGCTGTCGATAGCGGATGTGAGCCAAGGCCTGCCGTACCCTGCCATGCCCACCCAAGCGGACGAGAACATGACGGAGTCTAATGACTGCCCTTTCGTGGCCTCGCAGCTATGCAAGGCTTCTTGGACTGCCTTGGAGATTGTAGCCATAGCTGCCTCGAGGCCGATATTCGTGCTAGAGAGGGAAAGGTTTCAGTTACTCGTGGGAAACGTTGCAAGAAAAAGGGGTCGAGTGCAAGAAGATGACATACACATTACAAGGCCCAGCAGCACCCAACCCCATCTCCCCACCCCTTGTCATGACAACGGCCTTACAGCTCGTCCCGCCCGCATCAACACAGAGGACCAATTCCCTCCTCCCCCCTTCTTCTTCTTCATCACCACCCTCCTTCTTCTTCTTCCGACCTTCTTCCTCGAACACGCTCGCGAGCACGCCCCCATGTCGCCACAGACGCTCCTCCGCCTCCGCCACAGAGACGTCGAGGACCAGAGCCGCGGCCGCTAGCTTGACGCTCCCGCCACAGCGCTCGAGGACGTCGTCGAGCTCGCGATCGGAGCGCGTGCATGCTGCTACACCGACGACGAAGCGCAGGATGTTGCGCGCCCGCTGCTTGAGTTTGAGGTTGGTGGCTTTGACGTCGATCATCTGGACGTTAACGTCACGTTACGTTACGTTACGTCAGTCCACGGTGCGCATGCCATGCTGTAGTATCTCTTCCCTTTTTTCTCACTCACTTCCTCGCTATACGTACATATTGCATGCTATTACATAAATCACGAAAGGGATGAAAAAGGAAAGAAGAGAGAGAGAGAGGTCTTTATACAAAAAAAGAAAAAATCCAAACTCACCAAATTCCCAAACGTCTTCCCCAACCTCACCATGATGCCCGTAGAAATCATATTCAGCACCATCTTCATCGCCGTCCCCGCCTTCATCCTCGTACTGCCCGTGACGACCTCGGGTCCCGTGACCGCCTCGATCACGTAATCCGCATTCCCCTCCTCTCTCGCAGCGGAGGGGGCGACGCAGACGAGCGCGACGGTCACGGCAGATAGGGATTTGAAGTAGGAAAGCCCGCCCAGGACGTACGGCGTGCGGCCCGAGGACGCGATCCCGATGAGAGAGTCGACTTCGGGGTCGATGTGGTAGGGCGACAGGTCCCGCGATGCGGCAGACGGGTCATCTTCTGCGCCTTCTTGGGCGTGGCGGAGAGCAACGTCGCCGCCGGCTATGAGGGCGATGAATTGCCCGCTGGGGGCGGAGTATGTGGGCGGGATCTCGGATGCGTCGAGGACGCCGAGTCTGTAGAGGAAAGTGAGGAGTGGTGATTAAAAAAACACGGGCTAAGTGAGGGGAGTTTTGCACTTGAATAAATGATAAAAAGGATTTATTTACTTACCTCCCGCTTGTCCCGGCACCGATATAGAATACCCGACCGCCTTTACGCACGCGTTCCGAGAGCACGTCTATCACGTCCGCGATGACGGGGATGCATCGCTCCACGGCCGACGGCACGTCCCGGTCCTCGCGGTTGAGGATCCGGCAGAGCTCGAGGGTTGATACCCGGTCGATGGCTGTGGTCCGGGCATTCCGGTTTTCTGTCTGCAGGCCGGCGAGTTGGATGACCGGGGATGACATGATTTAGTCTAGTCTTCTCTTTCACGGTGTCTTGGAGTACCCAATCGAGTAACCCTTATCCTTCTGGTAAAAATGTGGCTGGTGTACAGGCAAGGATGATTTACTTTCCAGGATTAAACCGTATTGCTAGGGCATGATAAGATGAATTGACGGAATGATTGATTTTTCAATCAATCTCTTTCTGCTGCATGAGTCTACCCCGAGATTGATGATCGATTGATCCTTAAAGTCTGTGAAATAAGTGCTAGACTCATACGAATCTCTTCGAATGGTCCCACACCGGGAAAGACTTGATGATACCGTCATTCTTGAGCCTCCTTGATTTAATTAGTTCAGATCCTTGTCTCGTTACACCAAACAATGGATATGAATACCCTTGAATCTGAGCGGGTCTGAAGAAGATATTTTCAAGTTTCTCCTCGCGATAGAACCCTGTTCACCTCCGCATTGACTAACACCGTTCCGGCCAAGGATCTGCATTTCTCCGCACCCCGTATCTCGCGTATTCAACTCTTCGTTCGCGGAATTGCGGCGCGCCGAGGGGTACAAGGTAAAGCTTCTAGAAGGGAAAGAAAAATGTAACGTATCTATCGCTATCAGGAGTCCACGATCCGATCGTTGACCCCTGCCCCTGTTCCATTTTCTTTGTGTTTTTTGAGTGGAAGGGCGAGCTGCTTTCCTTGCTTTTTGCAAGCATGGTCACCTGCTCGCTTAACCTAACCTTAGAAAGATGATAGGGAGGAGGGTGGACGCTCGTGCTTCCTATTAATCATCCTGGGAACCAACATGCCGGGTCTTTGAAATCATTCTTACATCAGACTTTTAAGCTCACTCACCCTGTAAACTATCTAAGTACTTATCTTAAACGGTGGCCACAACTCGAAGTCACTCCCCAAACCCCACCTCGATTCTGAAGCAGTTTGAAGAAAGTTGAAAGGAATAGGTTAGCTGGCGACGACATGGCGACAGAATCAAAAGAGTTGTCTCCGACCGTCGAGGCCCAGCAACAGCAGCAGCGACAGGACGTCGGTATCGCTCAACCACATTCTTCGAAAATCGTGCGCTTCTACTCTCATCCGTGGACTCAGATCATCCTCATCAGCGTTATCTGCTTCTGTCTGCCCGGCGTGAGTCTAGTCACTTTCTTCCATCACTCTCATCCACAAATATGAATGAATGAATGGAAATACAGAAAAAGCTAAAATGGTGAGATTATATTATAGATCTACAATGCCCTCAGCGGAATCGGAGGCTCGGGGCAAGTCGACCCGACCGTCGCCGCCAACGCGACCGTGGCGCTACTGTCCACGACGGCCGCGACGGCTCTCTTCATCGTCGGCCCCATCTTCTCCTTCGTCGGGCCGCGCATCTGCTTCCTGATCGGCGGCTGGACGTACGCGCTGTACACGGGCAGTCTGCTGCACTTCAACCACCACGGGCAGGGCGCGTTCGTCATCGCGTCGGGCGCGATCCTGGGCGTCGGCGCGTCCTTCATCTGGATCGTGCAGGGCGCCATCATGACGACGTACGTGGACGAGTCCCAGAAGGGCCGCGCCATCGCCGTCTTCTGGGTCATCTTCAACCTCGGCGGCGGCATCGGCTCGCTCGTCTCCTTCGGCCTCAACTACCGCTCCAAGAGCGGCACCGTCACCGACTCGACCTACATCGCCCTCATGGTCATCATGGTCTTCGGCTACTTCCTCGGCCTCTTCATCTGCTCGCCCCGACGCATCCGCCTCGCGCAGCTGCACGCCGCCGTCGAGACGGAGAAGACGAGCGTCAAGGGGTCGGTCATGATGGCTGTGAGGACCATCACGAAGTGGCGCGTCTTGTGCAGTATGTTTTAAACTCCTTTCTCCTGACAACCAACCACGACTTTAATTCTCATGAATGATTACTTATGATTATGATTTAGTGATCCCCCTCTTCTTCTCCGCCAACGTCTTCTACAGCTACCAGCAGAACGAGGTCAACGGGAAGACGTTCAACATCCGCACGCGGTCGCTCAACGGGGCGCTGTACTGGATCGCGCAGATGCTCGGGGGCTTGATCATCGGGCTGATCCTCGACATGCCCTTCCTGTTCACCTTGAAGCGGAGTACGCGCGCCCGCATCGGCTGGCTCGTCCTCTTCGTCACGGGCATGGCCATCTGGGGCGGCGGCTACGCCTTCCAGCTGTGGGCGAACGAGCGGCTTGCGCGGGGCCTGAAGCAGGACATCGACTACCTCCAGGGCGACCTCTCCGCGGGCCCCATCGTCCTGTACATCTTCTACGGCGGCTACGACGCCCTCTGGCAAGGTTTCGCGTACTGGCTCATCGGCACCGAGTCCAACAGCACGGCGCGCGCCGCCGTCCTCGTCGGCGCCTACAAGACCTTCCAGGCCACGGGCGGCGCCATGGCCTGGCGCATCAATGCCCTGCACAAGAGCCCGCTCACCCAACTCGGCATGAACTGGGGCCTCTGTATCGGGTCGCTTGTCGTCGTCCTCCCGACCGTCTGGACCGTTTCGAATCATACCGCTGTTGAGGATGAGGCGGGTGGGGAGGGGGGTAGGAGAGGGGATGTGCCCAAGACTGTTGAAGATGAAGTTTAGGTTTGTCATATTGCGTTATGGTGTTTGAGTCTAAAGTTTTGCGAGTACAGAGTCTTGAGGATAATATATTGTTCATGTCATGTTTTATCTATCATTGGCGGGTTGAGTTTTCTTAATTATGATCACATGCGCGTAGAAATCCTGCTCACGCCTTTTAAAAGAGCTTCACACGAGTTAAATGATATATGGAGGGATTCTTTTACACGGGTCTAAGAGCGTCTGTTACTTCGCCCTGTTCCTACTCTGGGCCGGGTAACCACAAACTTTCAAGTATTCAGCGATTCTGTTAACTATCCTTCTGTAAGCACCAACGTGCAATGTTAGACGGGCTGAGTAAGTAAGTAAGTCCAAGGTCAAGTTCAATTACCAACCAGGTTTAGAGACCATATAAAGTGAAACCGCGATCCTAAATCCTACAAACTACCGCTGTTCGACGCCTCAATATCAAGACCAGTTCATTAGTCAAGAAAGTATATATCCCAGTCCTGTGCGCACCGGCACACGGTGCTGTCCAGCCTCTTGAGGAAAGCCGACTCCTCGGCAAACTTGTCGCTGTACCACTCACCACGGGATCCGGCATCTCGTCCATGCTCCATGTAAGCGGGCAAGAAGCACGCATTCGACCAATACGGGAAGCAGAGCTGCTCGTCGTCGGTCCCTTCTTCGAGAAGCACGGCGCACAAGAGCTCGTTGGTGCCGAAGACGGGTCTGCAGTGCTCCTCGACGACGGCAGGCGCAGTGCACACGTCGAAAAGCTCCCGCAGGAGCTTCGCCCGCGTCTCCATCTTGTCGTCGGCGAGGCAGCAGTAGTCGTCGTCGTCGCACTCGGCGTTCCTGCCGCGGCGACCCCAGCGCGCGCGGTACGCGGCGTGGAACTCGTCGATGGTGTCGAATGGTCCTGGCCCGGATCCTTCGCCGAGCCGAAGGGCCGACGGCCGAGTTTGCCGTAGTAGCCCGGCGAAGGGATATTCCGCAGTGTCTCGAGGGCGCGCCGGAACGCCGCCTTGGCCTTCTCGACCACCCGGTCCGTGTCCGGGTCTGAGTCCCCCCGCCGCCGCCGTCGCCGCTCCAGGTCCGTCAGCCGGGTTCCCCTGACGCGTTCCGTGATGATGCACGTCTTCTTCTCGCCGTTGTTGTTGTCGTCGTGCTCGAACACGGCGAAAACGGTCGGGACCCGGAGGTCCGTGTTCTCGCGCACGTAGATCATGCTCTCGGCCTCCACGACGTCGACCTCGCGCCCGTAGTGCACGACGTAGGGGTCCATCACCAGGCGCGTCCCGTCCCGGAAGAACTTGATGGCGTACTCGACGTCTTCGCGCATCTCCTCGTGCTCCCTGTGCTCATCCTCGTCTTCGCACGAGCCATCGCCGGCAGTGGTGTCCTTGCGAGCGATGCAGGCGGTGTGTTCCTCGGTACGAGCTCGGACCAGGGCCTCAATCTCTTCGATTTGGGGAAGAGGCGCAGGCAGTGTTTCAGATGGGGCGTAGTAGGGCAGACGGAGAGGAGTGTAAGAAGCCATTTTTGTGAGTGGTTGGAGCTGAGTATCGTATAATTGATGCCAAACGCTGAGATAGCAATTTTATCAAGCTTTGAAGTCCATGACTGATATTTAAGGGATAGATAGCGTGGTGCTGACGATTGAGGATGATGCCGATGATTCCGATGCTGTTTGCATTTTATCCACACATCTTCCCACGCAACAAGGTGCTGAAGTCGGAAGAGCAAGGTATAGCTTTCTTTGTTGAAAAAGACCTTTGTTTACTTCTGCTTGTGTTAAAATACTGTTCTCAGCGGTCTCCTTTTTGCTGGCTTAACGTCACTGATTGGTCTTGTACACTTACACAAAGGCATTATAGTACGCCACGTCCTTTTTAAGTGCTCAACAGAGATAGCTCACATTATCAATAAAATAGCCTATGCCACAGATAAAGGCTGTGTAACAGACAACAATGCCGGAAGTCTCAAATAAAGGGAACACGTTCATGCTCTATCAAGTGCTGGCTCAGGTCAATAGACCACAGGGACACTCACTGTCACACTGACATTCAGAGTAGAAGTCACTCTCTTTTCTGAGGCAAAACCAGTCAGCACCAGTTTACAACGTGCCCCTTATTTCGCTCTTGGCCATTCGTTGAAGTTTCTATAAGCCACACGAGTACAACTTGAGGTTGGGGATGAAGATGTGAGTGATGCCTGTGCTCGGTATTGCCTAAGACTATTAAGTATCAACAAAGTGTCCATCTCTATCTTCCCTTTTCTCTTGGAGTCAGATTTTTGGAAGGTCATTATATACTAGAATATACTAGACAACGAATTAGAATTTAGGATTGTTGAGAAGACGATCACGTGTGAGGTCACGCGGATATCAATACAGGTGATAGGCTGTGTGATCTGGGTCTACGTCCTAGCAATCAAATACAGGAATACAGGAGCCCCATGAGAAGGTATCAACCCTCATAGACCTCTCAGCGCTTCTCCTCCTAAAACACAATGCTGCATATCACGTGTGTATACCACTATGCCTCCCGGGACTCGACAGACACAGTTCAACCTCTGCCACTCTACCACGGTACCAGCAGCGAGATAGCCGATCAGACCACTCCATCGCCACCACTCCAACCGTATCATCAATACTCAAGCACATATGATATATCCCACAACGATAAGCGATAAACAAAACCTTATACAGACCACACAAATCCCCTCCTCTCCCTTTTATTCTTCAGTCCACTAACTTAGCAGTCTATCTCTACAACCAATCAACATATCAGGTGTTGGTTGTTGCTTCCCCACCCCCTCCCCCCTTCTCCCCCTCATAAATGCCACGCTCTCTCCCATCAAAAAGTCCCAAAATCCAGACCACCACTCACAGCTCGCCAGGAATTCTTTTTTTTGCTCGACTTTTTAAAAAGAGCGAATCGGAGCCGGTGCATTAGTCTAGTCCTAATATTTTTACGGGGCATAATCCAACGTGCATAGCACCATTATCCGTCCCAGCTTGTACAGGCAGATAAAAGGGAGGGTAGCAAATGAAGTTCTAGATCACTGCTCCCCCCTCCCCCACGAGAGCACAAGAAGTGCCTAACCTACTTACTTACGACAACGTTTTTGCTGCACTGTGTTGATATAATATCTGCTCGCTTGTTTTCTGACTTGGTCGTTATTAGTCTCGCGGCCGTTGCGACATTGTACGGGATATAGCTAAGTATATGTAGTCGACGTGGTGGCAATAAGGTAGTATAACCATGTGTTACCCCCCCCCAATCCTTATCCTTTCGGCCACCAGAAGAACCCCATGAGCTGCTGCTCTCGCGCCGCACAGCGCAATCTGTAGCCAGTCCTACGGCATGAATCTTACCATATCTGCTGTCAGCGGAGGGGCAAGAAGAGACCATACAAGAGAGTCGGATTAGACAGTGCACCCAATCAAGTCATCACTTCCTGTTGTATGCGTATGCGAACCAAATGCTTAAAAGCCTGCATGGTTTCACTTTACGTGAAATTGACCTGGGCCTCCTAAGCCTGGCCCTCTCATTTCTCTCCAGCCCCTTATGCTTTTTTTTGTGCCTGGTCCAAGTTCCTTTCCAAGCACTATATCTTGCAGAGGATGGTGATAACACCTGCAGTTATGCCTGACACATACAACTGCGCTGCATAGATTCTTGATCTTCTATTTTCATAACTTGATCCCCCAATCACAGGAAGACCTAAGCACAGAAAGCCAACAACAGCGTTAACTATCAACAGCATACATTGCCTCACGCCATCTACGTTTCCACATTGGAGACATCCTTGGATGTATATACCCCAGATCCAGCGCTTCGACCTCGGCTCCCCGGATGCTCACATGGAGGGGGCGTCCGGGGCCGTCCCACAAGTACATCATCTGCCACACCCCGCCCCATCCCCGCGATATCATCCCGACAACATCCGGGACAGAACAACAACAACAACCACCATGTTACAACATCATATCCTCACTTGGTTCATATTGTCATGTCTACCATACATCCAATCCGGCATTCCATCAACATCATCACCAACACCAACCTTACAAAAGCGCACCACGGACCCCAACACAGTAACGGGCGTCGTCGTCGGCGTGCTCCTCAGCGCCTTCGTCATCGGCGCCGGCTTCTTCCTCTACGTCTACGGACGACGTCTGCGCTTCAGGAGACGGAGCGGGAATAGTAGACGGAGGGGCGGTGGCGGTGGTGGGAGAAGATATCATCATCGGCATAGTCATGTGAGGGCTTCGAAGAGCTCAGGGAGCTCGGATGCAAGTGCGGCAGGAGGAGGAGGAGGACGAGGGGGTGGTGGTGGCGGTGAGGATGAGGGAGAAAGAGGTGGAGACGAGAATGGAGATGAGCCGCATGTTGATGGTGGTGGTGGTGGTGAAGGTTCAAGAGTGGAAGGTGAAGGGTGATAGGCGAAGAGAAAAAGAATAGTAGAGACATGGGAAAGACGAAGCAAAAGACGGATTTGAAAAGACATGAGGATGTTGTTCTGCGAGCGCGCATTGCTAATCAGCTCGCTCAATACGAGGGTCCCTCAAAACAAATGGCAGAGTTAGCCGTGCATCTCTGGCGTTGAAAACGAAGACCTCTATTTTTCCTTGAGTGACTTTACGAAAGGAACGATGCGGACTGACAGCTACAAAGCGACTGGGAATTGCATGGCATGGCATGGCACGGATGAATTCATTGGACTTATGGTGGACTTTCCTCTATATTATTTCTTTCTATCTCATCCTGCATCTGGCAGTCGCGTTGATCAGCAGATTTAGAGTCCTCTCTTCTTTTGAATTGTCTCTCTTGTTCCTTCCCTCCATTTTAGGTTAAGGCTGCATCATAGCAGGAATAATGAACTCATTTCCATTGATCCCGTCCTTCATGACTGACAAATCCATCACAATGAAACCTACTGTAGATTAAGGGTAGGTACAGCTTGGTTTGCAACATCGGGGGAGATGCCCTTTCCTTGTCCTATGCAGTTCTCTCTGGACTTGAGTTGGACTTCTCCACACACCAGGAAAGAGGCACCGGGCTGTATTGGTGCCCAACGAATGGCAACCCAAGCCGAAGAGTATACATGGGTACAGACTGTCTATCGGGTATGTACGTTGGCTGCAAGTTGAAAAGCTGAAGAAGGATCGATCTGAACCTCATTGGCCGCTCATATCCTTGCGTCGGACATCCCAGGCGGAACAATAATGAACTCCATATTAGCTCCTTACCTAAGCTGAGTTGTCCTGAGCAACGCAGCTGGGGATGGCTATCTACTAGACTAGATACCTATTTGACAATACTTGGTACTGCAGCCACGAGTGAGAAGGACAGAAGGCAAGAGTGAGATTTGAACTGTACAAGTATATGTGAAAGTCAACCCATTGCACAGTAACGCCCACCCCACTTGTACTGTTATACCCAATTAAGTTGGAGAATACATACCACAATGGCACAGTATCGGGCATTCAGGGATAGCGCGTAGATAGGCGCTTAAAAGGGGTTACAGCAAGTACCTGGGTAGGTAACTTTTGGTGGCATGGAACACGACAACAGTAACAGGCGCATAGCCGTTGCCTTGGTATATTCAAAGGCGTTGCAAGTTGCAACCGAGTTGGGCGTGGAAGGGATATTTGGGGTGAAGCTCACCAGTGCGGATTATGCTGGACATGACTGACCTGCAAGAATCGTCACTGCCAGCATATGGGCATGAATCGATGTGGTGAGTGCATCGGTATCATGCTTGTGCTTGCTACGGTCCGTTGTCCTGGAAACCTAGGGAGATCTAAATTTATACTTTGCACTGCTGTATGTTGTAGGTTAGACGTATCTCTCGGTTATAAGCAAGTAGATCATGCAAAGGTACCATTATTATTGGCCTAATGGAAATCACAAATCCGGCAAAGCCCACACAGTAAGTGTTCTGCAAATAACTTACAGATACTGTGTCAGATCCGCTTGCCCCTGGCCGTTTGCAGTACGGCTGTACGTACCTTGCTCATAAGGAATGTTTATCACAGCAATACTCCTGAACTTTTCCCCAAGTTGTTGCCCTTGACCCTGACCTTTACAGAAGTTTAGTCTTTTGCGCGTGGGATTGGGAACATGTCAACCCCGTAAGCTCACGAAACCTACTTACCCTCCCTCAGTACAATCAAACCTTCTCTGTTACTAGAAAACTGGGTAACAGCTAACATCTGCTTAATAGCTACGATGTGGAGAAGCTTGTCCCACCAGTTGATCACGTCGCGCTTGCCGCGCTGCTAGAGCCAATTCCCACCGAGTCAGACAATCGGAGGATGTTCGACTATGAAAAGTTCCTCCAGCGCGATTGGACACATTCGATTGACGAAGAGAAGGATAAATACAAGTACGAGACTATGTATCGAGGCCCTTGTTTACCACGGTTGGCGGCCGCTATTCCACCTCGACCTTCTCCCCAGAGTCTGTGGAAACCCCACCGCTTACTTCCACCTGCTGCGTCCGTGGCATGACCAAGATTGGCAGTACGAGTTGGGTCGATTAGAGCCGCGCGACGCCTTGCACAGGCAGTGGAAAAGATGGAAGGAGTTTCGCCACTGGGAGCTTCATAAGAGACGCATGAAACCTAGCTTCGAGGATTATTTCGAGACGTATAAACGCCATCATTTTATCCAGGGGGGCTCCCTCCAAGAGGCATACGAGCCCGATTTCGAATCCAACGCACGTAACTCCTGGGAGTTGGCGTACAAGGGGTGGCCTTATAGCGGCAGCAGGCCCTTTTTCAAAAGGCACGCCCAGTTTGTTGAAACAGCCTTCCTGCATCACGCGGCTGCCAAGAAAGGGATAGACATTCGGCGACCTCTGCAGCTATCACTGGACCTGAAGATGCAGGACCAGTGGAGTACATATGTCGAATATTTCGCCTTTGAAGTGGTGCATCTCGACAGGTTGGCTAGGTACGAGGAGATAAAAAGGGAAGGGATAAGCATGATAGGTTCGTCGCTGGGGGAAACGATGTGCGTAAGGTCGAGGATCAACAGCGCTTGCTGAATTGGGTGCTATCCGAGATAGAGAAGATCCAGGAAGAGCAAAAGGCCGCGGCAGGCAAGAGCCATAGTAGTAAGAAGGCAGACGCGACAGACGAGGCAGACGAGACAGGCGAGGTAGTTGAGGTAGTCGAGACAGTCGAGGCAGACCAGGCAGACCAGGCAGACCAGGTAGACCAGGCAGGCAGAACGGACAAGACGGACACAAAAAGGATAGCAGCTAACAAAAGTAACAACCTACCACAGATAAGACAAGGAAAAAGACGCAGGCCTTCGACAGACGAGCAGGAAGAAGAGACTATCCCGGAGCCACCGTCGAAGAGCAGAAAGGTGGCCGACACACGTGACAATCTACACAGTCTCATCACCACCACCGCCGCCATCGCCGCTTCTACCACTTCTGTCGTGGCTTCTACCGCTAGTGTCGTCGCCTCTACTGCTACCTTTACCGAGTCTACTGCTGCCCTCGCCGCTAGCCTTACTGAGTCTGTCGCCACCCTCGCCGAGTCTACCGCCACTCTCGTCGCTTCTACCGCCACTCTCTTCACTTCTACTGCCACCCGCGTCACTTCTACCGCCGCCCTCGCTCCTTCTAACATTACCCTCGCCGTCACTCCTGCCTCAGACCCTCCTAAGGTGGCGGCAGCGCCGCCAGCGCCGGATCTGCATAGTGAACGGCTAAGTTCACTGCGGCCCCGGGTTTCTCGAAGGTCCAAAAGGACACAGTCCTGGTTACAAGGAATGAATCGGTGGGATAAGAGCACAATACATAACGGTTTGGCCTACTGGTGTCGCCTGACACAAACCTGCTTGAAGCAGGGTGCGCATGGGACCAACTCAATTGGTATGCTGGGCAGGTAACGGGCGACGGGCGATGGGTGATACCATCCAGGGCCTCTTTTCCCTCACGATGAAGTTGCACTAATAAACCAAATATGGAAGGACAGCCAGGGCTTCACGTATTGGCAGTCAACCTCTGCATATTAGAACACCGCGTCTACGTGATGCGAAATACAGGAGTAAAACCTCCATGTAAACGGCCCGAGACATTCTACGGGCTATCTAGGTCAGTAAGTATGTACCTTAATAACATGGCCACTGACGCTCTTATAATATTTTTGAAAATGTGCTATGCCCTCTGCCTACAAATGGTTACACATAATGTAATGTTGAGCCTAGCGATATATTGGAAATGGAATCGAAACCTGAGTCGCAAGGCACTAACTGCCACTTTCATTCCACCTTTCTTCTCTTAACATCCCTCAAATCCAGACTACCATTGTCCCCGCCGGACACCCCGGTGACCGACAGTGCCTGGGCTCTCGGGGAACCTGAACTCCTAAGGAAAATGAAACTGCACTTAGCCCAATACACCGATATGAAAGTCAGGGGGGTTGAAAGGACACTTACTTGGCAGCCCGAGGTCGCTTGACGGAAACGACAGAACCCGTCGCACCAGGCGTTTTGGACGGCCTGCCCTCCTTCGCCTCGATAGCAACCCCCGCCGGAATGACTGTCGGAGGCCCGTCGGAGGTCCCGTTCGCCTTCCCGGGGCGGATTGTAGACGCTCCGATGAACGACTGGTGGCGACCGGCCGCTTCTCTTGGGGCAGTATACCGGCTGAGGCTATCGAGTGGGACCGTGAGGGCGTAGTCATAGCACTCCTGGGCCGTCTTTCGGTCCTTTGGGTCAAGGGTGAGCATTGAATTCAGAACGAAAAACAACAGAATATCTTCCGTATCCTCCGGCTGCCCCTCCTCAGGCGGCGGCAAAAAGTCCTTCACCCAGTCGCGGAGTATCTCACACCATTCCTCTCCCCCGCCGCAGTCGTTCTCATCCCCGCTGCGGGCGTACTCTTCCCCATTGAGAAGACAACACACGAGCTCGGCGAGCAGGACACCCAGCGACCAGACATCCACAAGACCTGTATAACTCATCTCCCCCGGCTCCTTCCCGGCTTCAAGCTTATTCTTCCCAAGCCGGTTGGCCCGTGCCCTGTAAACATCGGGTGCCATGTATATACAAGTTCCGGTGAAACTAGTCAAGTCGTCTCCCTCGCGGGAGCCGCCAAAGTCTGCGAACTTGATGTAAATGTCGCCTGGACGGCGGTGCTGGACTAGGATGTTGGCGGGCTTGATGTCCCTGTGTATGATCGGGGGGTTTTGCGAGTGTAGGTAAGCCAGCGCGTCCGACGACTGCAAGAATATCTGCCACTGCTCACGGTAACTGAGAGCCGTATAGCTATTGGCTTCCGTCCTGAGAGTTTTCACGGGCACGTATTCGAGATGAAGCCACGGCGACGGGGGGAAAGAATAGTCGAGCAACTGGACGATATGCTTCTATGGACAAGAGCTCAGTAATTCGCCGTTAACACAAACAGATGGAGCACTAACATGCTTGACTTTCGCATGATTTCTATTTCTCTCCTCCACAGATCAAAACGCGTCATGGGTCCCTCCTTGGGCTCCTTGAGCGCATACTGTTTGCCCGTGCTAAAGTCCCAGACGTGGGTGACTTTCGCAAAGGCCCCTTCTCCGACGAACTTTCTGAGTATTGTGTTCCTGACGGCATCCGGGGGTTGTGGTTGCGTGCCCGGTAGTGGCTTGGTCTCGACCGGGCTCAAGGGGCCAAGACGGCTAAGGTCGAGGACCTGCTCCGCGTCCGTGGTACCCGCCCAGAACCTGTTCACTCTGTCCCGGAAGGACTTTGAACCGATGTCGTGTTTCGGTACAATAAGTTGGAAATGCAGTTGTTCTCCAATGAAGAGGTCAAATCGTTTGGACATGCTCTAGAAAATCGCTGTCCCCAACGATCCAGTCACAGCCTGTCGATGGGCCTCGTTTGGCTTGGTTGTATACAACGATATTACCCTGTCTAGACCCAAGATCCCGGACTATAAGGCGGTAGTCGGTGTTGAAGGTCAAGGCAAGGTGATAATTGCTGACACCTCCGGCTTGAGGGAAACATAAGTCGGCGTCTTTGCCCCGACCTATCCTGAGGCCATAGCGAGTCTTCGGGATGTAGTCAAAGGTCACCTGTATAAAGGGCAGGTAGTCTCTAGGATTTCCCACCTTCTTCCTCTCCAGCGTCTGCTCCCGTTGATCCCTTGCGAGAGTTTCACCGGCCTGTTGTTGCGGCGTCTCTACAGGCTTCGGGCGAACCTTCTTGGGGCTTCGGTATAGCAGGCTCCCTTTGTCGTCTTCGATTGCCGCTACCGTGCTGCCACAGCCTTTACTACCTATGACTGGGTAGAGGTAGGCTATAACATTCTCTTTGTCGGGATCACTGTCCATTGTCAGTAGGCAACAGAGTATGCTTAGTGGGACGTGAGTGAGAAGCTCAAGAAAAGTGTCAAGAGAGTGTCAATGCTCGTCGAGACGGGGAGGGGGGAGTGAGAAGACGGCTCATGTTACAACAGAATTGGCAGGCGCTGCAACCCCCGGACCCCCCTTGTCTTCCCCTCTCCTCCACTACGAAGTTGGTCGAAATGAATATTACACACACCCCAGCCCTTTTGTCCAGCACATATTGGCTGCATAGCCTCACTCTTACATGCAGTTCCTCTTCGATCTATATATAGCCAAAAACGTACTATAGGAGACTGATCCACCAAGTTTTTTCGAATATGTTATCAGTACTATAAAACACTGAATAACCTGGTGTTTCGAATATGTCATTAGTGATATAAGAGACTGAATAACTCGGTATTTTTGACCAAGTTATGAGATTCTTTGTAGTAACATTATTTTCCAGTGGCTTAGCAGGAGGCAGCGGGTTGCGGAATCTTCCCCTCCATCCACTGACTTTCTCACACGAGGCAGACTCAGGTTTACCCGGGCACCTGCAGGCAACCCTCGCCCCAAGATGTGACTAGCACAAATCACTTCGCTGTCACTTCGCCACACTGAAATGACAAAAATAGATATAGAGATATGCTAACTTGCTGGGGACGCTATAGAAGCACATCCCGACAATCCCATGCAAGAAGCCCCAATTGCATGAGCATTGCTCGGGCGGGGAACTAGCCAATGTATTACCACCACTAGCCAACCTATTACTTACGACAAATCAGCATCCTATAAGAAACTGCTCTCGGCCTTGGCTTGCCCTCCAATATGGTTGTTACTGTTTCCAATTGATCACTTTGCAAGGCACAGATGTTTGGAATGAGTGTCAGACGCAGACATGTTGGACTAGGGCGAGATCCGTTGAACTGATCATTGGTGAGTTATCGATGCGAGTGAGAACAGGTCAAGTCCCCCCTTGTCGGTGTATTTACCATTGAGGACGAGCCTGTGGTTCTTACAATCCAATCCAGTTCAATCCATATCTAACGGTTGCCAATGGCCCAGAACAGAGTAGAGACAAGACAATTTTTCGTTCGTTTTCAGTTCCTGATTGTCTCTACCTTCTTTTCAACCATTGTCACTCGATCACCTCTTCCCTGTGTTCCCGCATGACCTGTGCCGGCGACGAGTCATCGACCAATCTGCCTTGGCTCGGTGGTGCAGAGGCCGGAGTAGGTCCCCATCGGCGGTGAGCGCAAAGAAAGCCCATGAAACACCGCCACCC
This sequence comes from Xylariaceae sp. FL0594, assembly GCA_022385605.1. NCBI lineage: Eukaryota > Fungi > Ascomycota > Sordariomycetes > Xylariales > Xylariaceae > Xylariaceae sp. FL0594. The sequence continues at coordinate 56,106 of MU280870.1, forward strand.
ACAAGAGCTACTGATTGTGACACCTCTTCCAACCAACCGCACAGAGCTGGTGCCGTACTCTTTCCACCCCATATTGCAGTCATCGTAATGGCGAGCAATGTGATATGATCTGGGAACAAAAGGGGCTACGACTTGTAAGTCAAGGAGATCACGTGATGGGATGAGTTAAGGGGGTAAAGCAACAAGATTACATCAACTTTTTAGTCAGCACCCTTTGACCCTTCCAAAACTTTATTTTCTCCCTTCATTTGCACTACTAAACTCTTCTCCCTTCCCTTGCGCACACTTCCTTACACTTCTCCCCTCTACCTACACCTGTTATTCGCTCTCCCTGCTGACCAAAGACATCCATAGTGCTCAAGGAACAATGACTGGGTCTAGATGATATAGTAACATGGGCGTCTGTGTTCTCACCGCTAGTCTCTGCTACGCAGTCTGCTTTGCTTACCAAGCAAAACAGGAGTGACTCAGCAACCAAAGAAAGCTGCTAGACTATGCAAGATAGAAGTATGAGGGTTTATACTACGCTATGACTGTATGCAGATACCAAGTAAGCACACCATATAGATGTACATCGTAAGATATTCAAGTCAAGGGCAAATAAGCTTCTGAGAGTAGCACCAGCGTAACGCATGACACGGCACGAGCCGTACCTTGCATTAGTGTAAGTAAATCCACTCACCTAACCAAGCATTCGGTAACCTAACTAGCTAGCTTACTTTGTACCAGCAAGGTGGGAATCATTCATCCATGCGCTTGTTGCTGTACTCCCCTCCCCACATGGTGTGTAAGACAGAAAAACAAAGGGAAGGTGACAGGTACCTAAGACAACCATAATATGTACAATTAATGCCCTGCAAAGAATATGCAGGGTGCAGCCCACACCCCACCACGCCATGAACGAGATGCGCTGTTGCAAAATTTCTTGGAGAGCGGCAATTGCCCAAACCCCTGCATGAGAAAAAGCAGGGGGTAAACTGCATTTTATCTTAACCTAGTTTCCTTAACTTGTACATCGGGCCAAGATACCTCTCTTTTCTTAACGTGGGGAGATAGCCTAAATGCGCCTGTAACCAATGTATGTATTTGCTCAAAACTGTGTATATGAACATATACATAACACAGATGCTTATTAGAACTGTAAAAGGGGTTTAGAAGCTCAGTACCTAGCTTATGCCACCACAAGTGCTTATGGGAAAGGTCTTAGGCAACTGACTACATAGTAGAATAGATATGATGATTTAATCCATCTCAGACCACCTGAGTTGAAAACAATCGGTCTGCTCTTCTTGCTCTTTTGCATATACGATTATGCGTAAGAATTTCTTGGGTTTTAATAGAGCCCCATTAGATGCATATATACGCAGCCATGGACGCCACACTTCCGCCACATAACTTACCCGGTTGTTCTGAGCACTGAGATTTGGGAACAACTTTCAGTTGTCTTTGGAGCCTTTTTCACACTTTCTTTGTTTCTGTTGAAGCGGAAACTCGTGATTATTGATGCAGCGGGGCATATACGTTTGACAGATCGTTATCTTGACTCTATTCTCGCATTATGTAACACTTGTTTGGGATTCCACTGCAGTCCCGACAGTATGACTGCGTGAACCCGAGTTGTCGTATACATGCAACAGAATTGCATCGTCAGTTAACAATGATTACCATTCCTTTCAGCCTATGCACCTTTATCCATGATTAGAATCCCCTACAATCGGCGATCCAACTCGACGAGAATGTCGCGCTCTGGCTGGGAGGATGATCGCGTAACGGCTCTCAAGACGAAGGGCGCGAGGATGACCAGTATCAGCGCTAGGAAGGTGTTGGACCATCCGTACCCGAGCTTCGCGTACATGTACGGCGTCGCGATCGGGAGGAAGGCTCCGGTGAGGTACCGGAGGGGCAGCACGGCCCCGACGGCGGAAGCGGAACGGTCGCCGAAGATGTCGACAAGATAACTCATGATGGGGACGGTGCTGCTGGACAGCGAGAACCCGTACAGGAACGTGGACAGGATGGGGACGATGAAGTGGACGCGCTTCTCGATCGACCAGCCGTACACCAAGAGCCCGATGGGGAAGAGGACGAGAGAGGGCAGGGCGGGTATGAGTCGGTTCTCCGGGCGTGGTGCTGCGTTCTCGTCTTTCTTGAGATGGGGCAATCCGCGGACGAGGAAGTAGTCAAGTGTGAAGCCGCAGTATATGCTGCCGACGAGAGTCCCGGCAGCTAGGGTGTCTCGGTCAGCTTGTTACTTCCAAAGAGAGCAAATAGGTCTGGACTTACTAGTGGACAAGTATACTAGGCCAGAGGATCCTTCGCTAAAGCCGTACGCTTCCTGAAAGACAGTTGCATTGGTCGAGTTCAGGACCGAGAGGTAACCGAAGAGGATGGCTAGGTAAACGCCCACCAACGAAGCAGTATGAGAGCTCGACAAGATGAGAAATGGACGAATCACCAAGAGAAAGACCTCCTTTGCAGATTCCCACGGCCCGTTTTCGAAGCGCTTCAGCTCGACTTGCTCCGGGACAGGCAGCCCTTGCTTCTTGAGCGCTCTTCGCCGCAGTACCGGCGCGTACGTCTCTCTCAGGACAACGACGTTGAGGGGGAAAAGCGCACCGGTGGCGATGGCGACGATCCAGAACGTCCACCGCCAGTTGAGGTACTGGGTGATGTAACCACCTACGATAGGCCCGATGGCGCTTCCAGCGAGGGGGACGAAGCTAGCGACGGACAACGCAAGACCCCGCTGGTTCACCGAGAACAAGTCGCCGGAAACTGCCGGGTTCAGATTGATGGAAGAGATCGTCGCCCCGGTGAGGAATCTGAAGACCACGACCTGAGCCAAGCTCGTGCTGAAGCCCCCTGCGAGGGTGAAGACGAGCCATAAGGCGTTGAAGAAGTGGCACACGGGGACCCTGCCGAAGCGCTCGGAAAGGGGGCCGATGTAGAAGGCGGCGACGACCTGGCCCAGGTTCGGGACGGTGATGAAGAACGTGAACAGGAAGCCGCTGTGGTTGTCGAACTCGTGGGAGATGGCGTTGGCTGCAGGAGCGTTGATGACCAGGGATATGGCGCTAGTGACATGGACGTCAGATCTGAAAGAGGGGATAGAATGGGAAGAGAAAGTAACGAAAAGCGTACACCATGAGAGAGACCATTGACAGGACGAGAATGATGCACCACTTTCGGGACTTGGGCCATTCCTGAGGGGATACAAATTCCGCTGCCGGCCTGGGCTCGGGGTTGACCCCGCTGTCCTTGGGCATGGTGATGTTGGCCGGGTCAGCGGGGAGTACTGTCTCCTTACGCATTGCCGAGTTGCCTGTCTCTTTACTAGCAGCGACTTCTTCCGAGGCTACCGCATCACCTTCTCGACCGGTTGGGTGGGAATCAGATTGTGCGAGAGGTGATGTGGTGGATATCGCATGTGCCATGGTCGCAAGTAGATCCGACGCATAAGGCACGACAAGACCGAGCATAAACGGACAATGGGACGGAGTAAAATGGGAACAATAGACAGATAGACAGAGGGAATACAATAGGGACAACAAAGGGGGAGACCATTCACTTGAACCCACAAGCACTTGTGCACATTTTACATTTCGATATGACGTGCCAGACTTTATTATAGGTTATAAATTGCCAAGTGGCATTGCAGGTCCCTTTCACTCATTCCACTGTCATGAAAACTCACTCCGACTTGTTTCCATTTTGACCGTCCATTGCGGTCGTGCTTTGGTTTCCACTTCCAGAGGGCCGTGCCTCGCATCCACATCCACGCGTTCACTATAAGCACTAACCTTAAGGTTAACACAGCATGAGTGAGTGAGACCTTTTGAATCATGGACCATGCATGCATGCACATACGTTATAACCTACAAACTGAAATGGCAATTTGGGACAAACACGTTTGCACGTGCCCCATGTGTAGGGCTGCGGCACAGCTGAACCCGATTGCGTAATACTCCGAATGTCTGAGACTCGAGTCACGGTGTACTTACTGTCTTTGGCAGTTAACTCTCAGTCAACTTAAGAAACAAGATTTAAGCCGTCAAGTTCGAAACTAGTAGACCGCAATAAAGTATTTGTCTTAAAACATCTCGTGTCCAATTCTTCTCGTGCAACTAAGCAGCTACTAACCAAATATGACTTGAGGTGTGGTGGTTCAGGCTAAGATTCTAATTGATAAGTGACAAGTCCTTAACCAAGTGTCCAGGGTGAGTCCTGTGAGCCAGGGGTCGTTCTCAATCCCCGGGCACTACTGTTCTGGAAAGGCGTCGGTCGCTCTACCTAGAGGAATGATTAATAGCTTTTGAGATGTACAGGAGTTTATGTTAACCCTAGGGTATTGTGATGTGCCAATTGATTTCATTCTCTGGAAGTGAAGATTGTGAAGAGGGATGGGGAATTCATGCTCTTGAAGTTACGGGGGTTATGGATATCGATTAAAGACAATTGCGAAACTTTACTGTCGTATACAGGTTAGGTTAACTGTTATTTCCTGTGTATTCCCCCTGAAAAGAGATTACGCGTACAACATGCGAGCATACGTACACATTCGTCTTACATGCTTGGACCTCCTATCTAACCATAAAAGGATCGCAGCATGATGCCAATTTTGAGTGTACTATCGATCATCTCTCCCCAAGCGCCTGATCTCTTAGGCACTCGCAGCTGTTGGAGTAGAGGTTATTATGTCATGTAACGTTTTCGCGTTGTGCGTAGATAATGGAAACCCCCGAACGCGACTCCGGGACCCGCCGCGTCCGAGACCAGTCCCCTCCTTCTAGAGTGTCCTCGGGCGGTGCGTCTAGGTATCAATCAAAGGCGGTGCAGCAGCACCCCCGGAAATGGCGCACTATCTCGTTGGTATATGCATTCATCTTCATGATTGATGCTGGGCGACAGCTTGTACGCAGCCGCTCTTATGCAAGTCCTGGAGGGTCTCCTCTGCTCAGAAATATTCCGGAATATGATTCTGGCAATAGTAACAGCAGTAGATAGCAAGGAGCCGGCCTTGCAAAAGGAGCTCGTTCGCCCTACTGCGCGGGGGTCCAGCAGCTCATGCCCGCCCTTCGCCGGCGTGCTGTGGCACGGTGCCCTACAGCCTAGCTCGCGGACCGCATTCGGCCGCAAGCGCGTGGCTCGTTCTCAGCGGGGTGCTCTCGCCGTGTGCTGTGCCGCTCAAGTTCCACCACCGGCTCCTCCTACCGCATCCGCTGGATGTGGCTCTCGGGCTGCCTTTCATTTTGGTCGGCGGCCTCCGCGACCCGTGCATGCAGTCCAGCCTTCGCGCACGTCGTCATCACTGAGGTCACGGAACGCGCCCGAGGGCGCGCGCAGAATCTTTCCTCTGGCTCCACGCCGCCAACCGGCTTCTTCGGCCCCGCTATCAGTGAGTGCCGCGCTGATGGGGACGGGGCACGTCCTGGACTGTTCCTTCTACTCTCTCTCGCTGCGTCTGCGATCGGCGCGTTTTGTGATGGCGAGCTTTTATTCCCGAGACCCTCCACTTCTCTCCTTGCTAGGAATCGGTTGAATCCGGAGACCGGGAGAGGCCATCCAAGTCCTTCAAGAAGAACCTCCTCGCTCCCGTCTACGGCGTCTTGTCAACGAACCCGCAAGTTCTGCATCTTCGCGCCCCAGACCACGGCGCAGGAGAAGCTCTTCAACTCCGTCGGGCTGCTGCAATACTCCCGCGTCAAGCTCGACCTGCCATACAGCCAGAATAACTGCTTCTGTCGCTCTTCCAGGGGGCGAAGGGGCTCGTTCGCCCTGGTGCTGCTGCCCTTTCCTCACCCTTGTGCTGGCGGTATGCAGGGGCTGGTCCCCCTGGACGCGCGACCGCATATTTACGTGGGCGCTTCCATCGGCGCCACCCGCCTCCGGCTTTTCTCGTTCTTCTCACTGGCCGCGGCGGTAGCGGTAGAGGTGATTGGGCTTTCCGCTGATCTCCCTTGGAAGCTGCACCAATGGGCCTGATGGGGCAGCGCGGTACGGCGGAGCGAGGTTGAGCGTCATCTATAGCGCGACACTCATGTCGAGCATCGTCGTGCGGGAGCGGTTCGGGCCCTCTGTTCATGGCGGGTCTGGAGTTGGGGGTGGCGTGTGGCTGGGCATAACCGTTTGCTGTCATGGCGCTTGTGATGGTATGCCAGCTTCTTTATAAGCCGAGAAATAGATGAAGGCCTAACAGAGGACGAGTAGAGCCATTTCTTCAATGTGAATGGAGAAGTCAAGGAACCTGAGGTTAGATAAATATGAAGGACTGTTTTTGCGATAAGGTAGGTTAGAAGATGAATCTCCAAGTCTGCATCTTCGGTGTCTTCAAAGTCCAACTCCTTCGACCATGAGAGTGGGAGATACACTCCGAGACGCAGGTGATGAGTTGTCCGTCCTGGCCTCTTGCCATTAGCTGTAGCTTAGATATCTCGGCTTTACAGATGTCAGATGGTCAGGTCGATGTTGAGAAAAAAGCCTCCATCAGCTGGGAAGGCTGCGAGTAGCCTATACTTATTGAGGCTCTACTTGTATGTCCGTAGGTTGAGCAAGCTATATCATATACAATCACTTGATAAGATTCTCCCATCATATATGCCTTTCTACTTACGCCCTTGTCTTCCCGTGGATTAATCATTAATCAAATGTCTGACATAATATGTGTTTCAGCGGCCATCTGTTCTCAGAATAAAACATCCACTTGTTCGGCGTCTGAGGGCAGCTTATGTTTTGGTCAATTGTCTTGCGTGGTTTGATGCAAAGTTAGACTCGGAGCACGGGGTATAAGTGCAGGCTTTTGGAACTCATCGAGCCAAGTAAAATTGAAGGCAAGCCCAGACTTAAGAGTTTTCTCGACGCAAAAAGGTCCAAGCTGCGTGCGATAGATATGGTGAACCAACCGCCTAACCTATGCCGTCATGTCATGGAGACGACTTTCTACAAAACGTAGGAGAGAACCTACATACCAAAACATGGTATACTTCAATGCTTCAAGAACACAAAACATATGAAAAGCTCATTTCTATATAATAACAGCTGTATGAGAGGGCTTGCAAGCATCGTCATAAGAGTGGTCTTGCAGTGGGGTTAAAAAGTGTGTGTGACGGAACTCTTTTTATCGCGCAAACAAGAACACAAGACGCGCGACTTTCCGGTGGGGTTATGAGCTCAAACCCCGCCATCCCATCTTGTTGTGTCCCTCAGAAGTAGCGTCATCCCGAATTCTGGCGAATACTTCCACCTTCCAAAAGCTTCAAACTCACCTAACTACCTATTCAAAAAGAAAGTCCTCGTCAAAAAACAAACCTTTTCCCCCTCGTCTTCAGTATAGTACATTGTGATACCCCTTGAACCTCTAGTAAATAGCATCTCTCTCGAAGCCTGCTACCACCCCTTGCTCATTTGCGAATATAGACAGATTAGTTTCATTTCAAAATGGCGCGCAAGTTCTTCGTCGGCGGCAACTTCAAGATGTAAGGATACTACTCTCTCTCCCTTTGCTGCCTCATGTTTCAGCTACATCAAGTAAAAGGTGGTCCCAAGTACTAACCCAAGTCTCTCCTAAAATAGGAACGGCACTGTCTCGTCCATCAACGAGATTGTCGACAACCTGAACAAGGCACAGCTCGATCCCAATACAGGTAAGCAAGCCACTCAAGCACGACCAGAGAGCTCCTGCTAGATTGTCTTGGAACGCGAATGAGCTAGGTTAACACTGTTCCTCCGAAAACCTTGCAGAGACCGTCATCGCCCCTCCTGCCCTGTACCTGCTCCTCGTCCGTGAGCGCCTGAGGAAGGAAGTCGGCGTCGCCGCCCAGAACGTCTTCGACAAGCCCAACGGCGCCTTCACCGGCGAGATCTCCGTCCAGCACTTGAAGGACAGCGGCATCGACTGGACCATCCTGGGCCACTCCGAGCGACGGACCATCCTCGGCGAGACCGACGAGGTCGTTGCCGCCAAGACCAAGTACGCGACCGAGAACGGCGTCAGTGTCATATGGTGCTGCGGCGAGAGCCTGGAGGAGCGCGAGTCCGGAAAGACCCTCGAGGTCATTGCCGGCCAGCTCGCCGCCCTCAAGGCCAAGATCTCCGACTGGAGCAAGATTGTCATCGCGTACGAGCCCATCTGGGCCATCGGCACCGGCAAGGTCGCCACCACCGAACAGGCCCAGGAAGTCCACGCCTCCATCCGCGAGTGGTTGGCCAAGAACGTCAGCCAATCCGTCGCTGACGAGACCCGCATCCTGTACGGCGGCAGCGTGAGCGAGAAGAACTGCAAGGACCTGAGCAAGGAGAAGGATATCGACGGCTTCTTGGTCGGAGGCGCCAGTCTAAAGCCTGCTTGTAAGTTGTTGTCCCATAAAAACATTCGTTTTGTTATTAACGCCGCTTCCGTCATTCTGTAATGCTAACTCTATCAAATCCAGTTGTCGACATCATCAACTCCAAGTTGTAAGGCCAACAGCTAGCTAGCGTAGTCCAGTCTTTTATGATTACATGACGGGGAGGATGTGCCAGTTGCTGTGTACCGGTATCCGAGGCTCTGTGTAGTAATCGTACACTTCTGGTTCGCAAAATCTCCACCCACTCAATGTGTTCACGAATGTGATATGTACCGAAATCGACGTCGAAAGCTAAAGACGTTCGAGGTAAATGTAATCGCCCTTGAGATTACCCGGTGCTGTGTTGAGTCTGCGATGGCTGTAATATACATGCGCCGATTCCGTCTCAATACAGTTGGCGGCGCCGGGTGCTTGTGAAATCCAACACGTAGTCGTACACTGTGATTATTCTCCCCCAAGTTGTGAGTGGATTCTTATACTGGCATGCCAGTGCCGTGGTAAGGACTCCAGACGCCACGGACACTCGGGTTTATACTCGTGATCGGCTTGTTGACTCTCTTCACCTTCTCTCCGCTGGCGTCGCGTAGCAACTCGACCTTCTTCAGGATCTGTAAAGAATCCATATTCTTCACACAGATGGACTTTTGCTTCCCGTTAATGTAGTGGCCGATCAACACGGGGTGTTTCCGCGGTCGGGGAGATACGGCGAACTCGATCTGGGGGTTTTTGGCGGCAAATTTGGCTAGTTGGGACTTGATGAACGCGCTGGAGACTTTTCGTCAGACTTGTCACGGCTGTAGAGTTCGCTGCCATGTAGTTCTGATGTTCAAACTCACTTCATCCCTCGCGAGCTTCCGGAGTAGTCGCAGTAGTGTATATCCATCTTCCTGCATTGCAGGATGAAGGCGCCGAGGCCATTCTGTTTGTCGATCATATTCAGCATGTGAGACTGAATCGGGATACCAACGGCATGCAACGTACCTGGCCGACGGAAACTTTCTCCAGTGCCCTTATTGTCATGGTGGTGGTTGATCTGAGGGTTGAGGATGTTGTCCTTCAGGAAATTTTAAGGAGCTTCATTGATCCCTGGGGTTAGATGCGCTAAAGTCATGCTTGGAGTGCTCAGAAGTGAATAATATGCACATATAGGTTATATACAAGTGGAAAGATAGAGGATTATTTAGTAAAGCGCTCGAGTTCCCTTATTCGGCAGGTCCATAGCAGGCACTTGAGCAGCACATTAATCGTTAGGTACCTAAAAAGGCACTGGAACGTAACAAAAGAATTTCTGGTTCTTGACAACGCGACACATTGCAACCTATCTACATACTGTCTCTTGTTTCGGACAGTCCACCGACTTCTGTCCTCCAGAGTCCAAACTCCGGCGCACCTTTATGCCGTGCCATTTTATGAATTCAGGACCCCATCGATATATCTGTTTCTCAATCGGCAGAGCTTATTGATAGCTTCTAATCATGACGGATAAGCTCCCTCATAACCTGTTGGCGCTCTTTGCGCCACGACCTCCCCTCCGATGGTTGCCTCCGCCAGACTACGCGCCCGAGGAACGGAGAAGCGCGAATGTCTCAGGTCTTGCTCAATACCTCCCGGCGCTGGCAGCCTATAAAGACAAGGATGGATATGTCCCGACCGAAAGCTGGCTGCAAATGCGTGATCGCAAGAAGCAGGAGAAAAAGTCTCAACAGGAGAAGCTACTCAAGGAAGCCCCTGATATCTGTTAGTTCCCCTCTTTGCCTGCGATGATGACTCGCAATGTACTGATCAATGATCTGGATAACACAGACAACCCAAGTCAAGATGTCAACATCCGTGGCGATCCGTTCAAGACATTGATTGTCGCACGTCTTAGCTACGATGCCAACGAGAGTGATCTGGAGAAAGAGTTTGGGCGTTTCGGCCCGATCGAAAGGGTGAGAGCTCCATTGCTACCTACCTCCCCACTCTTCCCATCGATGAATTTTGCTGACGCGAAGCCCAGATCCGCCTCATTACAGACACCCATGCCCACGAACGACCTAACAAGAAGAAGAAGCCGCACAGAGGATATGCGTTCGTTGTTTTTGAGCGAGAGAAAGACATGAGAGGTAATAACCGCCATTTGAATTCCATTTCCGACCACGCACACCAATCCGTAGGATCTCAAGATTCCATGTCTCTCACTCGTCGAGATTTGGCCCTCAAGCTTGCCTATCTCTCTCCCCATCCATCTCCTCTTCTTACTTCTGTACAGACACCAAGGTATGATTATTGTTTGTGCTTTGCTGACAAATGCGCGTGGCTGCGCATGTGTGACTAGCTGCTTTAGATGGTTGCGATGGCATTCGTATCAAGGACCGCCGAATCAAGGTAGACGTTGAGAGAGGCCGAACAGTGAAGGGTTGGAAGCCCCGAAGGCTTGGGGGCGGTCTTGGTGGCCGAGGATACACCAAGGCGGCGCCCCCACGGCCTGCAGGCCCTGGTAGCTTCGGCGGCGGTTTTGGAGGGCGTGATTTCCGAGGCGGTTTCCAGGGAGGCCGCGGCCGTGGAGGTTTCCGTGGTCCAGATCGGGGTGGTTTCCGATCGGGCGGTGGCTTCGGTGGAGGTGGTGGCGGCGGTGGCCGTGACCGTGGCTTTGGCCAGCAGAACGGCTACGCCCCTAATAATGCCCCAGCCGGACCGGGATCCGATGGCCGCTTCGGGGGCGATCGTGATCGTGACCGTGACCGCGACCGTGACAGAGGTGGGTATGGCTCGCGGGCTCCCGGCCGCTCATATGATGATAGATCCGGCGGACCACCACCGCGTTCCTACGACCGAGATAGGCGGACGGGGACGGGCGCCAATTTCGAGCCCGTACGTGAGCGCCGCGAGTACCGTGACAGCGACCGCTCCAGAGACGACGACAACCGGAAGCGTGGCTACGAAGGAGGCTACGAGGACCCACGGAAACTGCGCCGGTACTAAGGCGCCCCTTTATTTCGAGACATACTTGCTCCCTCGGTGGGTATGTGCTGTCTTCCCGTTTTCCGCACTGCTATTCCGACTTTTTCACTCTTTCCCCTACCTTTTGTCACCAAGGGTAAGCAAGGGTAAGACGATGTGAAAGAATGAGAAAACGAGCAAGCAGCCTCACACGACGCACCACCACGCCCACATACACACCGATTCTATTTGTACCAGTATACTGCTTTAAGTCTTTCAAGGTAACGATGGCTGGAATCCCGCATACGGAAGACGTCCCTCACCAAAACCTATGGAACTCCGACAACAGGTTTTCATTCATCACCATCGTAATCCCATCCCCGAGAGGCAAAGGGCTTGCTTGCCTCTGCCGTTGCTACACCGGTTCAGGAAAGGTAACCACGACAAGTTAGATGTACTATAATACCACTTTTCTCCTAGCCAATACAGTGGAACAGGCAGACAGACTGGCACAGAGTCGGGGCGGCGGTTTTTCATTTGAACAAACCAGGAGACGGTAGGTCAATAGGTAAGAAATGTCTTTTTCGAACCTACTGACCGAAAGGAGAGATCGAACGGAGGGAAGAGATTGTTGCATTTCGTTTTTCTTTTTCTTTTTTCATATATTCTTATACTCGATACCCCTGAGTGAGTATCAAGCATTTTAATCAGCGCCTGCGATCCAGGACATTTCGGAATCCTGGTTTAAGCGGTGCACCCATTGTTCATACGCCCTGTTGCTGTATATATAAATGAGCGCACAATATGTTGTTTGTTGCATATGGAGTGAGTGTCCCTGCTATCTAGAAAAGGGGTCCCATTATCTACTAGAAGGTGACATGGCCATATGCAACCCGGATTATTGTATATATTTGCTAATCGTCTAGGTTAGGTTCGGGCGTGTGGACGGACAAGTTGGCAAATATGTTGTATTTTTCATTGCTTTCATCATGATGCCTGTTATCATTTCCCTTGTGTGAAACTTTTTCTTACCATCTACCATAAAAAACGCCAGCAAGCAACCGGTGGTATCGCCATTGAGATGCACACACACACACACGAAAGGTGACCAAAAAGAATCGACCCATATATACAAAGGAGAAGGACAAACAAAAGCAAAGTTTTATAGAGCGAAAAAAAAAAAATCTTCCTTCTTTTCACTCTATTCCTCGTCTTCGACACCCTCCATGGCGTCCTCACGGTTGACCTTGGTGACCTCTGTGGTGGCGGCGCTCCAGTAGGCGAGGGCGTGGACGCGGAACTCGGACATGCAGACGCTGAAGAGCTTGAGGAGCCTGGTCTGGCGGGAGTCGAGGACGTCGCCGGGGCGGCAGACGACGTAGCCGCGCTTCTCGTCCTCGGAGGCCGTCTCGGGGGCGTCCTCGAGCACGATCTTGCCCTTCACCATGCGCGTGGGCACGCCGAGGCGGCGCAGCTCGGGCTCGATGGTGTGGCCCATGGGCACGTCGTGCTCGGCGGGCACCTCGCCCGCCGTGGACATGACGACGCCGCGCGGGATGACGAACTCGCGGGTCGCGACGGCGCCGGCGCGCGCGAAGTCGACCTGGCTGAGCTCGGAGAAGTACGCTAGGATGGAAGAAGGGTCGCGGTTCGTGAAGAGCAGGCCCACGGACCCTTTGAGGTACTCGTTGAGCTTGTAGATGTTCTCCGCGTAGCTGTCCTCGGGCGTGTGGCCCAGGGCCCGGGCCATCAGGGTCGTCTTGCCGAAGAAGAGGCTTGTGGAATTGATTGGTTAGTTTAGGTTTTTTTTTCCTAGATAACTTTTGACGTTTCCATTCCATTCCATTCCCATTTCCTGCAGATGTTTTCCCAACAAAAGTAAAAAATGACAGGAAAAAAAGAAAGAAAAAACATACCGGCTATCGGACAGCTCCTGGCGCACGTCCTTGAGGTAGTTGTTGCGCATGTTGTCGACGGTGAGGACGAAGCAGTGCTGGTAGTTGGGTATGCATTCGCGGATGTTGTCGAACAGCTTCTCCTTGTGCTCGCGCGTCTTCTTGGTCACCGACGTGACGTGCACGACTCTCGCTCGTTTTGACTTGGGCATCTTTTTTTGGTGTCTGGTGGGTGGTGTTTCTTCTTTCTTGGTACTGGCCCTTCCTACACAACAGTCCAGCAGTTGTGTGTTTTTTTCTCTCGTATATACCCCCCTCTAGTGCCCGGCCTCGAGTGTCAGAATTTGGTGGAATTATATACGGATTCGAGCTGGAAGGTTTCAAAGATTTGGTCGGCTTTGCTTGCATTCGTCTTTCAACTTTCTCTTATCGATGGTCTCGATACCTACTAGACTAGACTACCCTTTAATTTTTTGGTTCCCTGTTCATGCTCAAACAAAAATTCCCAATCGATTACAGCTGTAGCGGCCTTCAGTTTTTAGCGCCCCTCTGCCCCGCGAACGGCCCAAAACTGAGGAATCCACAGGGTTTTTTTGGTTCAGGGTAACGGAGTACTAGAGCTGCAGGTTCCTATCGATAAGCTTTAACACTCAGTGCCAAGACCAAAGGTCCTGCCAACTCTTGGCCTGCCTGCACTGTGTAAGTTTGATGGATGGAGCATTGGAACCTCCAAAGATTTGGACTGTGATGTGTGATGTGATGTGATGTACTTTGGTAACGCCTTTTTCCATTGAAAGCTAAAACCAAAGAACGGAACGAAACCATCGAGTTTACGTACTACCACAACGCGCAGCCTTCTACACATCTTCCACGAGACAATATACAAAGTAAAACAGACAAAAAAAAATGGACGGGTAAGAAGCCAGTCAATCCCCTACTTACTACCCGAAAGACACACATAAAGGCCTGACAACAAATAAAAACATAACAGACTCACACAAGCCGAGACCCGCGAGCTGGAGCAGCGCATGCAGAAGCGGCAGGTGAAGGAGTTCCTCGGCGTACGTTCTCGTTTTCTTTTCTCCCTCTCTCCCTCTGTCTCTATCTCCTTTTCCCAGCGAAAGAAAAGCTGAAGCTGACTGTGATGTGTGGTGATGTACAGCTCTTCAGCAACCTCGTCGACCACTGCTTCATGTCCTGCATCGACGACTTCACCACCAAGTCCCTCTCGGGCCGCGAGTCGGGCTGCGTCACGCGCTGCGTCCAGAAGCACATGGCCCTGTCCCAGCGCCTGAGCGAGCGCTTCCAGGAGCACAATGCCCAGATGGGTATGCAGCAGCAGCAGCAGCAGCGGTAAAAAAAAATTGGGAATAAAAAAGAGAAGAAAGAGCAAAACGATTTACAAGAACCACGAGGCAGAAAGTGTTTTTTCGTTTCTCTCTCGGTGTTTCTGCCCCCTCCGACCAAATGAATGGAATGTCCTGGATTAAGAAGTCAAATATGCCGCGGAAGCAATACGCAATACCCCGAAATGAATTCCCTTTGGACAGCTTTGCAAAACCTTATGCCTGCCTCTCTCTCTTGACTGCAGAGAAAAAGACCTGGCGTCGAGAAGGAGAAAGGAAGATACAGCACATGGGCTGGCACTGGAAGGAAGCATGTTTGTACAATTCTGAAAACCTGCGTTGTTGCGGTTTCGGGGCGGATAATCTTCTCTTTATGTGGAATCAAGGGGAAATGGTTGCCTTCTGATCTGCTCTGCTCTTGCAAGACTAATCCCCCTTTATTGCCCAACATCAAACGAGTGAATGATGTTGGGCTCGTTTTGTTGTATATTAGATGACAGGGTCATTCAACGCCCTTGAGGGAAGGGTTTGAGGGTCTCTTTGTATTATAGATGCGCGTGTTAAATTATGAATCTCGCTATCCGCATATCTGGGCAAGATCTCTCTACCGGGTGGGTATGGTCTGTTGTTTCTTCCTTGCCTTGCTTACTTCTTTACTCTCACGATGTCCCAAATCTATTCAAATCTTCCCAAGCCCGATACCAGAAATTACTCAACCAACAGCTCTGTCTAATAATCTCTACCTACCTCTTTACTCATGCCAAGAAACACATCTCCCTAGACCGAGACAAAGAAAGAAAGGAAAATAGATAGGCAACCTCTCCATCTTATCCTAAATCCCTCTCCAAACCCATCTTCCGCTCCCCAAAGGTAAAGGTCAAATCAAGCCCGAACCCTCGACGGAGACATCATCAGACACAGACGCGAGCTCAGGCGTCCAGGGCGGCGAGGGCTCACGCGTTGTTGCTGCCATCATCCCACCCCCAGGACAGTTTCCTTGTCCATTCTTCTCCTGCCCTTGCATAGGATTAGACGACAGCCACAGCGGCGCAACGGACGAAGAGGACCGCTGACGCGTGTGCAAGTTGTTGAAGAATTCGCCCGAGTGACGATTACTGGTGCTGCTGCGCATAGCCCTTCGTGCTAAGGGTAAAGGCGCGGATGTGGGAGGTGGGGAGGAGATTGTGGTATTGGTATGAATGCTCTGGCGTTTAGGGCTCGTTGCGCTGCTCGATCTAGAATGAGCGCGGGGATGGGAGTGGGAGTGGGAGTAAGAAGGTGCCAGTTTCGGTGAAAGGTGTCCTTCTAATAAGACTTGCGAGTAGCGGTTATTGGTAAGCGACGCTCCCACATAAGAAGAAGAATCAGCAGCGGTGGTGGTGGTGTTGGTGGTGGATATCGACAGCGACTCTTCCACCTTTTCAAAATGTTCCGGTCCAACATACCATCCTCCCTCCCCCTCCCCTTCCCCTTCCCCATCAGTCTTTTTCCCATACCGCGCAATCGACGGCGCGATCTGGAACGCGTTCCTGATCTGTCGCCCATTCCAGGGCGGATTGCTCCTGTGGTAGTGGGCCGCTGCGAAGGCCAAGATGCCCTCGGACCTGACCTCGAGCGCAGATTCGCCCGTCACGCGCGCGCGCTCAAACTCGACGTCTATGAGCCGGTCGATGTTGGTCTGGAAGATCGCGAGCGTCTCGATGAGCCCCAGGCGCGGGTACTGCAGGCTCACCTGCATGCGGGACTTGACTGCTTCGTCCATCACGTCCGGCCGGTTGGTCGTGAGGAAGAGGATTCCGGGGTAGTACTCTAGTGTGCGGAGGAAGACTGGTTGCATGGGTTAGTTCAGTGGGGGAGGGGAACAAAAAGGGGCAAAAGGCTTAAAAACACACCAGAAACTATCGAACTCTTCTGTAAACTGCCCTCCTTCCTCTCCCGTTGCGCCAGCAGAGTCTCCGCCTCGTCGAGCAGCAAGATGCAATCCCACAAATCCGCCAGCCTGAAAATCTCCAACAGCTTCGCCTCGACGTCCCAGACATCCGTGCCCAGATCGGCCGACGTGATGGGAAAGAGCGGCTTCTTGTAATACTGCGCCACGGCCTCGGCAGTAGCTGTTTTTCCTACGCCCGGAGGGCCGTGGAGAAGGACTGCCAAGCCGCGACCTTTTCCGTGGATCATGTCTTGGTCCATGTCTATGAATCCGCTTCCGCCTCCGTAATTATGGTCCATTAGCAAAGTGGCGCGCCGGCGCACTTTCTTCTTCTCCAGGTGGCCGAACACGGCAGATTGAACCATGAGCTTGTGCTTCTCGGGCAACTGCAACGAGGCCAATGGATCGGATCCTTCTTGTGCGATAGGCTTCAGAGAGCGGATGTCGGCGTTGATAAAGCGGCGCGCCCCGAGTGCGTAGACGAAAACTCGGGATGGGAGCAACGCGAGGTCGTCGGGTGAGAGATCTTGCGAGAGCTGATGACCCCTGTTGTCATTATAAGCAGCCCCTCGGTGAGAGTGAGAGACATCTGCCTCCTGAGCGGAGAGAAAAGGGTCCTTGTCGAGTGTCTCGGCCCATTCGATGTCTCGTACGCCGTCATATTCAACAACCATTTCCTCGTGTGTGGTATGTTTCCTATCCCTCCCCCTGTCCGACCACTCCGTAACGGGGAAATCGTCGCGGACAGTGGCCACGTAGAATAAGTCTGCTGCGGGGAACTGGCTGTTGCCGTTGTGAGAGTTGGAGCCAGATACAGGATTCCACCACGGATGCATCTGAAAGGCCTCGTTGAAGTCAACTATCACGTTGCTTTCGATGTACTCTGGCCAAGAGCTGCCTCTGCCACCTCCTTCTTCCGCATTTCCATTCTGCACATGCGGCGGTGATAAAGAAGCCAAGTCTCTCCCCAGGGGATCCTTTGTCAATGTCCACCCCTTATGAGTGAAAGTTGGAGTTGCCGAAGACACCATATCTCTGAACCTCCTACCCCTTTCTTCTAGAGTCTGCAAAAGACGCCAGTGGTCTTTATGAAAGCGCAGGGGATAGACGGGGAGACTTGTCACTTCTCTCTCACCTTTATAATAGGGGATTGTGACGGCGTCCCCCCTGACGGCCGAGAAGCGGTGACCATCATAATCAAGGTAGTAGAGGCGGAGATACGTGGCCTCGGGTTCCTCTTCTTGCCCTTCGATTTCTCCCACCCTTTTCTCGTCGGGGTCGCATATGCGCCAGTTTGACGTGTCTTCCGATATGGCGCAGACCCGCCAGATCTTTGGCTCAGTCCTACTTCCACTGCCACTTCCATGGACTTGAGACTGGGATGGAGAGTAAAGGAGCGATCTCCGCCTCTCGCCACGCAGCCCCGCCCTATTACCGCTACTCGCGAACTGCTGTTGCTGCAATGAGACACCCGGCTGAGGCTCGACCACGAGATCACCCACACGGAACAGTGCCGCTAGATCGCCATAGCGGACCTTGACCTCTTGACTGCTCCCGTAGCATCCAGTCGCGAACATGTTGCGGCGGGCGATGATGCGGTCATTGATAAAGTCGACATAGCACTTCATATCCTCGTACGCTTTCCGAGCCTTCATCACAGATACCAACTCACTCTTCCCAGGAATATTATCGAGAAAGTCGAGTGAAGAATCATCGAGACTGCCATTGTCAGTGGTGTCAGCCGGTCCTATTTCTCCGCCTTCTCCCTCATATTTCTGCGGGACAGCATCGCCGAACTTGTCCTCTAGCGCACGTAACTCTTGTACCATTTTCGAATGGTAGTGCACGAATAAGTTGAAGGGGGCGAGGAAAGTATGTGGTCTGTCTACCCAGGGTCCTTCCCCTGTCACTTTGCTCAGATACGCCAGGATGATGGCAGAGTTAATGCGGACGCGCTCAACTGGCGTCGGTATCGATGTATCTAACTCTGCAGGTGTAGCCGCTACGGACATCCTCTTGCGATGCCGTGGCAGTTGTTGCTGTTGCCGCGAATTGCGTTGTCTTGTGTCATTAGTATTAGCCCCTGCCCCTGGCCTAGCCTCCTCAAGGACGTTTCGTTGATCCTCGGGTAGTCGTCTCAGCCGGTCGGCTTCCATTTGTTGACCGAGGTCGTCCTGCGCTAGGAGGACCTCGATGGCAGGGATTCCCGCTCGTGTCTCGTCGTCGGGGTACCTGTTCTTAAACTGCTCCCAGTTGCAGTCACGGACGGAGGGCCTGGTCCGGAGCATTGAGTTCTTGGAGACTTTCACCTCGGTGGGCGTCTCCTTCTCCCTAGTTTCTTTCTCATTGTGCTGCAGTTTCTTTCCGTCTGAATCTGGGGTTGATAACTCATCACCCAGTTTATGTTCTCCATTGGGCTCATCTTTGAGGCTTACACTCCCCAAACTGAACGTTTCATTTATACCTGAATCTATTAATTAGTATCAGTCAACCATACCTCTCCCCAAAAACCCGTCAAGCCATCATTATCTCACCTCGGGGGAACTTCTGAGAGGACAGATGCTGCCGTGACTCCTCCTGAGTGGCATAGTAAGCACTGTTGCGTCTGGGTACCACTGCTTCTGTTGCTCTCGTGTTATGAGTATCACTGCTCTCACTCAACTCTTGTCTTCCGCTCCCAACAACGCGGGCGGACCGGAATCTCTGCGGTTTGGGCTTCGGTAGTGGCACCTGGCCGAGAGTCACAGGCTCTCGCCCCGGCTCGAGCGTATGGACCCACGACTCATCCATATTCTGAGAACCAGATATGGCCTTTTAAGCGGTGGTATATTCCAGCGGTATATAGTTATAAAGGAAGTTGACAACAGCTAGGCTGATGTTGTTGTCGGTATCTAACTGGATGATGTGTCTGTTATCTCAAGCATCAACTAAGCAGGGTGGCTTTATTGAACAGAGAACGGCCAACTTAGGAGTCGAGGCAAAAAGGTAAATATGGCAAAGACAGGAAACAAAAACTGGAATAGCAAGACATCAAAAGCCCCTGTTAACTACCATTCAACTCTTTTACATAATAGGCCAAGCTCCTACAACACATCAGCTAAGATCAAATTGCTGACTTGGAGCAGGAGACTTACATGGTGGAGTGCATAGATAGAACTTGAATGCTTACGTGTTGGCAATGCAACCTCAGCCGCTCCCCTTCACTTTCCCTCGAGCAGCGTCTCCGGGTACTAAGCCGGGACAGGCCCATCGTCATCGCATTAAAAAAGAGAAGTATTCCAGAAGATTGCTTTACACATCGAAGGATGAGAGGTTCAGCCCTAGCAGAAAGGCGGCATTGCCGGCTAAACTGTCGTCTAGCTGCTCAGCATTACAGTAAGAAGATCATCATCCAACCCTGATTCTATATATAAACGAAATATGGGGTTGTTTCAGGATATTTCCGCCAACGAGATGAGCTGCAGGTCAGTGCCGAGAACAGATGAGGAAACAAGCCAAAATGATGGTCGCGAATTCCAAATCGATTACTGTTACTGTTGCTTCCTTCCTCTCTAGCCGGTACTTCTGTCCTTGGCAACCTGAGCCACTTGTCAAGCACTGCCGAGATATTGGACTAACCTGGTTTAGGAGGAGATAGATGCCAAGCACAAGTTCAGCTCGTAAGTCAGCTCGTCCATGGACCATCAGGCATCAGCTAGGTTAATATGAGGACAAGGAACATGAATAAATTTGCACCTTTGTCAGCCTGTGTATGCGTCGTACATTAGTTGAAGATTGGTTGCGTGCAATTGTAGACTTTGTCGGTACCTAGGATTTAGGTAATATATAGGTTAGGGCACTGGGTTTGATTGCTGGACAAACGATCATCAGTTAGGACTTGCTATATATATGCTGTAATCCGGAGCTTACATGGCATGCATATGCAATTACACACCAGAGAGTATCCATCCTATGCATATTCCACTCATACTGTACCCGCTATATGGATACACTGCCACAGAAGCCAAACACCGCCGCCACATCACCCTTCTTTCCCCCTTTGGGGGCAAGATTGTTTGAATTGCACATGTTTCAAGATGGCAGGTACATGATTGGCAGCAGTGGCAGGAAATGAATTCTATTGGCGACATGGTACCTGCCAAGTTGAGGCGCTTGGTGTCAAGCTTTGACCGATGACCTTGCCCTTGATTGGCTGAGAGTGAGCGAGCAAACGCACGCTTGCAGATCCCCAGCTTGAAGAAGCAAAAACAACAACCGCTCTGATGCTTGTGAGATCTCAAATGCTCGACAGCCTTCCTAATCGCCATTCTGGCCATGATCCCACATGATAGGGCCGGAGCCATGCCATTGAAATCGGACGTGTGTCTCACCATTTTCTGTGGACGTCCACAGGTACGGAAAAGGAGGTAATCTGTATGCTATGTAACCCTTTGTCAGACATTGACATTGTTGTTGAAACAATGGCAACAGCTCAGTAGCCTCTCGCTGCCTTGCTCGAATAAGGATGGTTGTGTCACGAGTGCTTCTTGACCCGCCCGAACACGATATAGATATTGACTCAAGGTTACCACTCTTGACAATTTAAGCCTCCACATCGTTCCTACCTTCCATCGTTGAACCTCGCAATTTCGTTCACTTGACCTTTCTCCTTCTCTTGTGTTGGTGGCATCAGCAGGCTGGGCCTTCCTTCTTATCAGACTTCTTGATACAAGGTACACATGATATAGCCGCTCCTCCCTACCGCGATCAATTCTCTCGTCGTTCCTTTCCTGCGCCGCTGCCCACACAAGGGAGGTCTCAATCATCGAGTGCATTGCTTACGTGCATAGTACGCGCACCTCCTTTTGGCCTTCCATTCATCCGACCATTGCTTTGCCATCTCCCCGGCACTGACAAGGCCATTCGTTGACCGCACGCCTCTTTGTTCACTTGAAGGTCCCCTTGTCTCGAGGAGAAGGCCGGGACAAAAGTCGAAACAGCCGAAAACACCCTCTTTCACCGTCGCAGCCTGACTGCAGGAAACACACTCATTCTTCTTCAAGGCCGTCGGCGGCACATCAACGCTCAATCTGATTCCCTTCTCTTCGGCCATATATATTCTGTCGATTCTACGATACTTCCCTTTTCTTGCCTGGCGCAAGATCCCGTTCTTTCCCCCCGGAGCTGCGACGTCCAAGCTGCGCTTGTGTATATATCGTATTTATTATTCATCTCATCCACCTTCTTTCGACATGATATTCTCCCGGAATCTTCTCCGTGCAGGCGGCTTCCTGTCTCTGACTGCTGCCGCCACTGCGCAGAACAGTTCGTACGTCCTCGCCGATTCTTACGATACATCCACTTTCTTCGACGGCTTCGAGTTCTTCACAGGCCCCGACCCGACTTCTGGGTTTGTTGACTACGTCGATGCCTCCACCGCGAACGCGACTGGACTCGCCGGATATGCCAACAACGGTATCTACCTCGGAGTGGACTATCAGACCGCCAACCCCCCAAAGGGCCGCCAGTCGGTTCGCCTCTCCACTCGCAAATCCTACACCCGCGGGCTCATCATCGCCGACATTGCCCATCAGCCCGCTCAGGCGTGCGGTGCTTGGCCGGCTTTCTGGACCGTGGGTCCCAACTGGCCTCATTCTGGTGAGATCGACATCATTGAAGGCGTGAACATGCAAGAGACCTCTGCCATTACCTTGCATACGGGCAGCGGTTGTAAGTTCTCCAAGGCTTCTTGGTCGGCGAAAGACTGCGGCTCGCCCGGCGATGCCAGCCAGGGCTGCGGCAAGTCGTCTCAAGACCATCGCACCTACGGGGCCAAGTTCAATGAGATCGGGGGAGGCGTCTACGCCGTGCAGTGGACATCCAACGCGATCAACGTCTTCTTCTTCCCCCGAAGTGGTTCGATCCCTGCCGACCTCCAGGCGGGCAGCCCCGACCCGAGCAAATGGGGCACACCTCTTGCCTCCTTCTCCGGCGGCAGCTGCGACATCGACTCTTTCTTCTCCAACCACCAGATAGTGTTCGACACGACCTTCTGCGGCCAGTGGGCCGGCACCGTCTGGAACCAAGATGCCGTCTGCGCCGCCAAGGCACCGACGTGCCAGGAATACGTCGCCAAGAACCCGGCCGATTTCCAGGAGGCCTACTGGCTCATCAACTACGTCAAGGTCTTCAACGAGGCCGGCGTGGCGAAGAAGCAGAGGGCTTTCGCCAAACAATTCATCGCATAGTGGCGGCGGCTGAGACGGAGTCGAAACGAGCCCTGCTAGGAGTTTGTCACTTTCAACTATGATCACAGCGGTTTTGTAATTTTTTTCGAGTTTGCGACGTGGGTGTCATCGTTCACGCGTAAACGAGCGTTGCAATCGTCCGCCCCCCGAAAAGGTAGGGGTTCAAAGGAAGAAATCGAAGTCGGCCATAGGATAAAGATAGAAGCGAGGGGGGGAGTCCGATTTCATGAGGCTCTTGAAAGTAGCGTCGTGGTTGGAGATCTGCTTTTTGTTGCCTCATAAGTAAAGGTAGACACGGGGTCTTGTAGTTTGCGCACGTTTGGAGAGAGAAACTCAGGATGAACAGAACGCCCTTTCGGCTCCCCGGGAATTTGGGTAAACCATACCATTTCCCCTCCATCATACATACGATTTGGACATACCCTCACTTTCTGTTCGGCTTGCATATTTTCATTCTTCTGGCTATTCTCGATGACCTACTACTAGTTAGTTTGTGTATATATTCAATTTGTAACAAAGCATATCTTCCTCGCACACGTTGATTTGTGACAATGTGAACTAGGACTCAGAAGCATAAAGGGCCAAGCTCACTCACTCACTTACGGCCGAGAGAGAGAGAGAGAGAGAGAGAGACGGAGTGCCGATGAAAGAAGTGCGTGAGACAGGTGGTGAGTCGTGTCTATAGCTATAGCCTAACTTTTGTCTCTCTTTCCTTTGTTTATTTCTTTTGATCTCGAAGGAAGGATGTTGTAAAATGTGTTTTCTCAGTTCTGTTCTAGTGCGTTCGTTTTTAAATAGAAAATGTCTGAACTTGATGCAAATGCAGGTTACAGGTCAGGTCATGTGTGCCATGCATGCTGGTATTAGAAGATTCAAGATGAAGAGAAGAGACGAGACAAGATAGATAAGAGAGGAATGATAGGAATTGATTCCGATAGGTGAGATGGGAGAATTTTGTCTACCGGGTTCTTTCTTCCTTCTTGCCTTTCTTTCCTTTTTTTTGCTTTTCCTTTCCTTTCCTGTCCGTGAATCAGATGGGGCCCGGTGACCAGGTCATGCGTATGTACCTAGATTACTAACTAACTTTACTTGAACAACAGATAGGGGATACATGGGAGAGGCAGAAGAAAAAAGTGTCTGAGACTAAACTATACCCTTGCCTTTTATCTGAGTACCCTCCCCAAGGGCGGTGATTCTTGACGCAGGGCAGACAATGAGGAGAGTAAGATGACGATGACGATGACGACGATGAAGCAGCAGCATATCAGGCATGCATGCTTTGCGCGCATGTGTAGGACATCATGTATGCGCATGCATGCATGTATATGTGATGCGATGCGACGAGACGCGATGCAGGATGGAAAATAACAATATATAATGCCCGTGTCGACTGAACCTTTGAAAATAAATCCGGTTCGAGGTGCGCATCAACAGTCACATACAGCATCAGTCATCTATCATCAATCAGCAGTTGAAAAAAAGACAATAACCCCAGAAGTCAATCTTCAGAATCTCGATCCCAGGGTTTACAAACCTGAAAGTCAACTTTCGAAAACTCTAACCGATCAAAATAATCATGTGCCTTATTCTGGACGTCATGTGTTCCAAGTCCCACCACAAAGCAAAGTCGTCCTCCTCGAGGTCCAGCAGCAGTAGCAGCCACAGCAAGACGCAAAAGAAGTGTTCCGAGTGCAGGACGAGAAGGATCGCTCGAGACGAGGTTCAGAACATCTTCTCACCGCCCGTGGTGTCGAACCCTTTCGGGCCTCCTTTGGTTCCGGCGGCGGCGAACATGAGTCGGGCCCAGTATGTCGGGCATGATGCCACTTATGACTACAGCCAAGGCTACGGCCTCGCCCCGGGCTACGGTTACGGGTGGAATGGGTACGATGGGCCTTTCTGGGACGATATGAACCCTGTCACTATAACGAGAGGACAGTGGAGGGACCACGCCCAAACCGTCAAGAACGTGTACAAAGCATCGGAAGAGAACGGCAAGCTGATCGGGGAAATGAAAACCGTCATCACGAGCGAGATTAAAGAAGTAAGGGATGCCATCAAGGAAGCCCGCGATAGCGTCCAAAACACAGACAGCCACGTCAAAGAGGCGCTGGCCGCCATCAAGGAGACCAAGAATATAGTGGGCGAAAACCACACGGCACAGACGAACAAACAGCAGGAATACGCCGCCGACATCGCACGGGCCCGACAGCTACTGGAGGCAGAGGCGAAGCAGCACGAGGAGGCCCGCCGCATGCAGGAGATGGTCCAGTACGCGCAGTCCCAGGGGCTTCTGCTGCAGCAGAGCCAGAGCGACAGGGATAGCGGTTCACGGAATTCGCCGCGGAGTGGCAGCAGCCGCACAGCCTCAGTGTCGCCGACCAGGTCACAGCCCCGACAACACTCGTCGCAGTCGGCAGAAGAAAGAGAGCGCGAGAGGGTGCGGTTCGAGCAGCTCCAACTGATCCAACAGGCGCACATGGCCGAGACAATGCGCGAGGTTGCCGCAAACCAGCAGCGCGTACAGGAAGCGTACGAGCGGTGGTGGCGGCAACAACAACATCCAGTACACCAGGAGATTGACAATGGAGGAGAGCAGTACGCCAGGTCACACAAACGAAGGGAGCATCGTCGGTCTCGTCACACACCACCCCCGCCGCCGGCGCAAACGGAATCGGTGTATTACGAGGATGATGTCATTGAGGTGACCCCTTACAGCGCCTATTCATACGCCGAGTATGGCGTCGGGGGCGGCACCACAAATGTCAGAGACAGAAGAAGTCGTTTTCGCTCTGCACAGAGGATGTAACTTGGTTCGGCGCCTACCGACCTGTTCTCCATGTTATTCAATTCCATACCCCAAGCAGTATCACAAACAAAGTCTCATCTGCAAGGGGCGGGCGAGGGGCCAGGGCGAGGGGCCAGGTGAGGGGCCCGGCAAGAGATAGAGAAGGGGGCCAGACAAGTGGCGAGCGGCAACACGGGGCGGAATCCATGCCTTTATTCAGGGTGATGAGGGGTTGCCTGTGTCTTGATCTGCTCGTGCCTAAAAAAAATTTGTGCCCTAGATCACAACAGCCCGCGCCTGAAGGGGGTTTCGCAAGCGCCATTTTGTTTTGTCATTGAGCCCCCATCAAGTCGAAGTAGCGTAGGGTCGGCACATGTTATCGATGGAGGGATGGAGGCCTTCAAGGCTGCATGTTCCATATCAGCCCTCTGTATACACTCAACTTACTCACGTGTACTTGCAGTACCGGTAGTGATTATAAATCTGTTTCGAGTTTCTTTTGGCTGTCTTCTTGGATAGTTGTGGACTTATGTGTTGTCATCTACAGCTGTACATATAGTCATCTGCTCCAGAGCGAGATGATCTGGCAGGCAGGGTGTGTACAGGTATAAACTGCGAAAGTTTGTATGCTTGCTGTACGGACTTGTACGGAGTAAACATAAGGAAATATTTGAGCAGAATCCTTGTCTAGCACAGTGACCGATCTGACCAGGTACCTTCTAGGCAAACGTGCGTGTAAAGGGATGTATGGATCAACGTGGTGATACAATGTGGGGTCTGACAGGAACAGGTAAAGGCTGGGGCTAAAATATCCGGTTTATTGGCTGGCATTCCAGGTACATCTCCACTCCACCATCTCCCTATCCTGCAGGAACAAGACGCTGACGGCCCTACCAAGTAGGTACGCAAGCGGAATTCCTACCTCGCCCAAGAAGACGGGTGCCTTGGCAAATAATGTTGACACCGACTATACTGTACACACAAGGAAGGAACTAGCTAAAGTGCGTTGATAGACATACCAAGTATGCACTCTGCAGTGGTAGAAAGATACTTATCTACACGGTGGAACTGAGCAGTTTGCCGTGCCATGGCAAACATCTTAGGTCCATGTTCATAGCCATATTGAGGGGTCTCAATTAAAGGTGGAGGGGACGGGAAACAATGGACTGCTCGGCGCAACAAACCAGGCTAAGACACCTGGATAGAAGTGGACTTTGTGGGTGGGGATAGAATCTTACGGTTCGGTGCAAAGGGCGTGGCCGATCCACCTTTAGCCCTTCACCATTGCATTTGTCCAATAGCCTCAGGGGCTGTCGTTTTAATGCTGGTAAAAATGTAGGTGAAAATGCAAGGTACAGCCTTGTCATCATGTCCACTGGGTACGGCCCGGGGATGAAAAGGATCATTTATTCTAGCCCCGACAGCCCAGCTCCTTTTGTCGCTTGATTTTCTCTTTCACCAGTCCGACTTTCTGACCTTCGATATCTATCACCGCTCCTTTCTTCCTCCTCTTGCGACAGCATTCGAGTTCCCACCGAACACCACACTCCTTCCAATTTGCTCAAGCGTCGCGCTGTCGTACCGCTCACTTCATACCCTTATCAAACTAAAGGATCCACTCGCAAAGCCCAGTTGAACTGTCCTTTGACCAAATTGTCATTCATTCGATTGGTCTGGTTGATTCTTGCCCTTGCGACGCGAGAAAAGTGAAAAGAACACAAACGAACCGACTCTTGTTGAGCTTGAAACACCGACGACGCATTCAAGATGAAGACCTCCTCTTTGGTTGCTTTGGCCGCCGCTGGCCTAGCTGGTGCTTCGGAAACCACCACAAGCACGATGTATATGACAGCGACGGTCACCATTACACAGTGCGACCCCACCAACCCAGCCTGTCCACTATATACACCTCCCCCGAGTACTAGCTCGTCTACGTCGACCTCATCTTCACTACCACCAACGACGACAACATCGTCTTCTTCTTCGTCGTCGTCGTCATCAACGTCATCTTCCTCGTCTTCATCCTCGAGTATTTCGTATCCAGTCATCCAAACAACAACTTCGTCTGTGTTTTACCCTGTGGCGAACTCGACCACGACGACCCGCGCTGGGCAGACTGGCTACCCTACGGGGTCCATTCCCGTAACTTACGTTACCTTGACAACCACGTCTGCGCAACCCACTTCTGGATACCCCACCTCTTCCGCTCCCGCTGGCTCAGCGACTCCTTCCACCGGTGGCGCCGGCTCGCTTACTGCTCAGTCCGGACTTATCATGGCTGTCATGGCCATGGGCGCCATGGTATTGGCTTAAAGGCTGGGATGACGATTAAAAGGCATGTTGCGTTGGAAAATGATTTGCCAGTTCTCGGAATTTCTGCGTATTACATACCTATACCCACATACCTACGACGAGATGTTGTCTGGCATCTATGACTCGGATCATACGAGTCTCCCCCTTTGCCTGCTTTCTCTTTCTACATTGTTTTCACTTCTTCGGGGATGGGTGCTTGGTGTACATTGACGGCAGGATATTCGGACAACTCTGGGAATGGATAGATTAAAAAGTCCTCAAGGCAGCACGATGCCTCTTTCTTTTGTCTCAAGCGAGAACTGAGGCGTCTACTCGATGTCTTACACTATAGAGGAGTTGAATGAAATGGATTTCCGTTTGCAGAAAAGTGTCTCCCTTGCCCGCGGTGAATAATCCGCTCTGGCGATTGTGTGGTTCGGAATTATATGCATAAACAGATTACTGGCATAGCCTTGGCAAATGCAAGCTAGGATTCGGGCTTTTGTTCTGTAAGGAAAGGAAAAGGGAATGAATGAGTTGTATTGCGAGCGGACGCGCCCTTTTGTCTCTGTCTCAAAATGCCGTTGTTTGAAGTGGTGTTCCGTGTTATCTGGAGAAGTAGGGGCAAGACCTTGTCAATTCCTGGAAAGTGCCAGTGACTAAGAGAACAAATTAGGTACTATGTAATCTAACCTCGGGAACAGATGTGAGTCAGGTAGCCCAAAGTTCTTTCCCAGTGGACAAGAGCTGGGGTCTTAGATGTGGAAGGCAGGCACCTGGAATCACGTCATGGGGGTTAGCGATTTCCTTGATTGGCTTCATGCCTCGTGGTTGTGACTCCTAATCTTAATGTACTCTGCACTGTAGAGATGAAAAAGAAATTCCTCCTCGACCCTGGAGATCGGCAAGCCACTTCCCCGCACTCTGTCACGCCTCAAGCTTATACGGATGTCAGATCTGGGGTGGATAGCAATGTTCGCAGTTTACTTGTACCTATCTAGTCTACTCCCGAACATCTACTTGGTGGGATTAGATTCTCCTCTTCGATAGACTGGTCCCCAAGAGCCATTTTCGTCGTCCGTCACAGACTGAAATCGGCATGGGACAAATAGTTCGCCAGATTTGATACAGCTCTAACTGGATAAACTGATAACGAGTAAAAAACTACTCGGGGCGAGGTAAGTTGAAATGATGTCGAGTGCTAATTACAGCCATATTCAATGTCTTTCTGATATATATCTGTCCCAATCTAATGGGCGATTGCGACTGGGGGAAAAGAGCGAAAAAAAAAACTGCAAGACCGACCCGTACTTCAACACACTCACTCCACAAAGATGTGAGGCAAACAGGAAGCCACAGTAGGCAAATTACCTAACACTCCAAAACGAATATTTTATATTTCTTCCCTTACCCCCACTCCTCCCACTTCAGTTGTTCCCGTAGCGCCTGGGTGAACAACCACCACAGCCGAATAACGCATCAATCCTGCTCGGCTGGGGATCTTCTCGGTATGGTATGCTGATAAAATAATTCAGGACGAAGGCTGTGTGTTTTTGCAAATGGGGCAGACTTCTATTCGTGGAGGTTAGTCCAAAATGTCCCACACCGTTGACGTTGAACAGCTTAACAGCTTGGAGGATATGGCCTAGCGAGGCTCTCGCGGGTTACGTACTACTGTGCCTAACTATATCGCCACAGCATACCCAATCGCTGTCCCAAAACGCGATTGCTCGTCTTGGTTGGTGCCACTTTAAAGGAGAGAGTCCCTGGTCCTCTTCAAAGAAGACCCGATGGCTCAAATAGCGAATCTCGTCGGAAGGCTTTGCTGCGTTGCATCTCGGGCACGTCCGGCCTGACACTCTCCCATTACAGCTCGGGCAAACCCAAAGCGCTTGGTTGTCAGGTATGGTCATAGACGCTGGCATCCAAGGATAGGCATGCTTGGCAAGCTCGAACGTCTGGTGGAAGTGGGTTGAGTCCATCATTTCGAGAAAAATGAAAGGGGGGCTCTTATTGACAGAGGTGTGTGTCACAAGCGAGGTCGTGCGATGGTATTTGCTATCTTTAACAAAAGCAGCAGCTAATGACATGAGGTTAGCGAGAGACTCGGTAAGGGATCGGACTTTTGCGGGATCACTTACACTGTCATGAAAAGGGCAATCTCTGTCTTTCTGTGGCAAGTAGTTGATGCTGAGGAGAAAGGACGCAAGACGGTGACACGCAGCATGCTTTTATATCGATATACGCCCTCCTAACCGAACCTATCCTTCGCCCTGCGATCTTGCACTTCTCACCCTACTCCATCTGACTTGGGATCGACCCATCCAAACGTGTTGGTTCGGCCAGTTGGCAAATGATGGATGTGCTGCTCTGCTAGACACGGACGAATCTGATCTGCAATGTCTCTTCGACACCAATATTTGCTGCTCAAGGATAGGACGAGTGGGCTCGCTCATCAGTGGTAATATATTATTCGCCTGCAAGACACGCGATGCCTTCATTCCAAAAAAAAAAAAAAAAACCAACTGTCGGATGCTGAATCCATGCTCCCCGGCCCCCTAACAAGCCCACGCGGGCGGCTATCTTTGGTCCTTTGGCATCATCCTCTCGTGCGTCTTGTCTCAATGCGACTCATCTCGGAACAAAACTCCCTTGTTTGAAGAAGCAAGCCTTGAGTGGGCTTGGATCATGTCCTTGCTGGAGTGTTGGCTTGACTCCGTTTTCCATGCATGCTCTCCAAGCAGCTAACCAATTCGGTGCGGTGCCAGACTGTCGGGTCGTCAAACAGGGATTACGATTTGGTGTCTATAGCCAATTCGGTCAGGGACATACATGGATGAATACTTGCACAGGAGATGATAATACGTCTAGTTGGGGGACGATTTTTGTCGAAAATTGCTCGCGGTTTCGCTTTTTAGACTTCCCCTATATGACAAGGGCACTGGTAATAACTCGCTTTACCCAGTATTGGTTTCGTCCACACCTTTGGCATATTCTCCAAATCGACAAGCACGCATAGAGAATTTTCCGCGGAGCTCCAGCGGTAGTTTTGCCGTGCCATAACCCGAGGTCTTACTTCACAACCACTGAAGAGTACTGATACAAGTCCATGGCATGGCCGTCGATGGACGAGAGGAAGGCCGTCGCATGACTCGACACTAGATTCCAACTAACATGCTGGCCGTTTATTGGGGATAATTCCTCTTTCTTCTAGCCATGTGATTTGAAAATCGTAGCAGATGGCAGGGATGAGCTCTACAGCGCGATGATTGTACCTCGTGGGACCATGGGGGCTTACCTTTTTTTAGGTCTACGAAGAGTGGGCTTTGGTAACCCCCCCTGGTCCTTCACCTTGATGCTGGGTTTGCCTACAGTGCTTGAATCTTAACCTAGACTTTAAGCCAATGTTTGATTACATGACCCAGGAGCCAGACAGCAGACTCGTTAACAATTGAACGACATTCCCATGGACCCGGGGACGAAATTCTAGCGATAATTATTGTTTGGCCATTCTAGATGGTCACTTCAGCTTTCGCCATATACTGAGGAAGAAAGGCCGGCAGATGGTACATATAGAAGAGGAGTCAATTCCCTTAACGGATTGTACGTTGTGGACGATGGACCTAACATGGTAGTTCCAAACCAACAAAAGGCGCTTGTTAGTTAATCAATAAGTTATAACAGAGAGAGGCAGATGACGATCAAAACAGGAGGACAGAGTGATTAGGTGATGCTTTAGTAACCGGTTTTTATTTTGTCAAATATGAACGGACCTAACTGGATCTTTTTGGAGCAGTACAGTTAGTGAGAAGCAGGTCGAACTTTGTTGGTGCACAGATCGAATTCTGCATATTGGCTAACTATGTAGGTACCTAGTTATTTAGGGGATGTTTGTTATATGCAACCACTTCTCTCAAAACACCCTGCGTACATGGAGTTATGGCGGCTATTACTGTATTGGCGGAATAATCCAACATGTAGTCACGTGCAACAGGAAACCTTCGATGAAGATAGTACTATAGCGGTCTTGTACAATACTATAGGAGGGAAGAATGACGTTTAAAGATAAGATCTACTAGTTTAAAGAACACTGTTAGTAAACATGGGAACGCAGAGATATAGAAAGGAGCTAACCTTGGCATTCTGCCCTAAAGTGGGAAAAAATAAGCAGGTGCCGGCGCCTCGGGAACGCACCTGCATGCAGGGCCAAAAGCTAGGTACCTAGGTAGGTTACAACCGCTGCCTGGATCTGGAGACGAATTGGTCTCGATTATACACAGCTGTGGGACAGAGACCTTCTTCCGCTTATCCGTAACTTACAAAGTGATTTCATCGAGATCAAAACCGTAAGGAGGTAACCTGACACTTGAAGAAGGGCTAGCTCAACTTAGTTACTTACCTAAGGTTAAGATACTTATGCAGACATGAGCTAACCGATAGGACCTATTTCGAAATTGGAACCCCTGCTGCCTGAAGCACGACAGTGAGGATAAAGAGTGTACAATGTACATCTATTCTCCGGTCCTTCGAATATCAACGAGAAGAAATTGCCCTATTCGGATTCTCAACCTTGCCCGGTTTCATTGGTGAATAAGGTAACGACGGGTGGCGGGAAACCATTACTCCGACCCTACCCCCTCTCCCGAGGTCATTTCTAAGCCTATGGTAGGTAGGTAGGTAGGTAGTTTGCTATTCCAGCCACGAAAGCTTTCTCTCTCCAAGCCTCACAGCCCTAGACTAACGGCTGGATTTCTTTTCACTCGGCACGTCTCGGTCCGAGCGGAAGGAGGAGTGTTTATTGTGCATGAAACGTAGAATAGGCGACCTAACTTTAGGTAAGGTTAAAGTGGGACTAGCTGTCACCAACGTCTGTCTGGACTCTAGGTTCGATACTGTCACCAACGAACGATCTGCGTCTCCCTCTGCGTCTGTTCCTTCCCGGTCTCATTGATCCTTCCCGAGATTTGATGTGATGTCAGAGACCTCCTTTACTTACACCTAACGAAGATTTAGCATAGGCACAGGCACTTATTAGTTATCACCACCGTCTGCGTCTGTGTCGCTCCTTCCCAAGCTCGGGCGGCCATAACGGGTTGGCTTAACCCCCCGGAGATGGATGCTACTACTACAAGCCAAACTCTCATCCAAAGTCAAGCTATTAGGTAGCATTCGGGAATGAAGAAAAGCGAAATGAAAAGCGGCACCAGTCCCGCCTTTCAGGAGGGGAGGAGGAGGAGTTCATGCAGAGTGACATGCAGCTGCCACAAAGTGTGAAAACCCACCTGGTATTTTTCGATTTTTGATTCGTTACCAAGAAGGTGCGGTCTGCAGCTAACAGTCGACAGAGTCGTGCTCTCAGTGGTGGAGAAGTGACGAACGGGCGCTTCTTCTTCTTATTCTTCGTCTTTCTCTTGCCTCTCCTGTTCTGTGAGTGACTGTTTTTGGCCCCCTACATAGGAAGAAGAAGAAGAAGGTGATCCCGTTGGTGATGGATAGAAAAAGGTCCTAGATTTAACCTAGAAGGAATCATACGACCTTTTCTTTCTCCTTCTCTGCATATGTACATCACCAACTACTTACCTAACCTAAAAGTGTTCGACTTACTGTATGTAGCCCTAACTACAGTAAAGCGGCAGGAGGGATCGGATCGGGCTGGCCCTTCGAACCCTGACACTTTATGTCATGTCACTGCATGCTTATGTTCTCCAAATATTTTTCTTCATCTCAGGATCCAATTCCCGTTTGAGGTTCGGAGCAAGTTCCTTGAGCACACTGTTTGAAGATGTAGGTGGTAAGGTATATCGGACATGATCCATGAACCTCCAGGACGCTCCTTATACATGCTCACACCCTCTACTGCTGTAGATAGTAGGTTAAGTAGGTAGATAGGGAGGAAGGGTAAGGTCAACTGATTCCTGAAAGCTACTTGACGGTAATTCTCGGATCTCTCCCTGTCGCCAAGAGATGAAGAAAGAAGGGTGGCATGCATGGTTGCATGGTTTACTGGTCACCTGAGACTCGAGACGCTTTCGGCACGGCTTACGGTGCCTGGGGTTTAAAGTGGTAATAAAAGGGTAAGAGAGTCTGCCCTTCGTATGATTGGAGAATGGAAGTCGAAACATACGATGTGGCGTACTTGCCAAATGATACTAGACCTAAATCAAATCATTACACAGTATTATTCTCCAACAGGGACTCGCACAACTAGCGGCACTGTGACTCTTCCACCATTCTCTTTCCAGTCAATCAATCTACTGTGGAATATATAATTATTCAAGAAGTCAATTGCCTGTTTTATTATTTTCAAGGTCTGTATACAGTAGGAAGGCACTGACTGTTTTGGGTCTTTGGTATATTTACGGGCTTTTTCGACAGTCGAAGCTCGTCACGGATTATTTACACGTTTGAGCGCACAATGCCACAGTACGATTATTATATAGACACAGACTCTACAGTCACGCAGAATTACAAACCTCGAAGTAAGGAGTGAGATATTAACATGGGTGGCTCATCAGCACTAACCTAGTAAGTAGCTTGATGTCTGTGCTCAAAGCTCTTACAGTTACAGTCACTCGCAAGAACTGGAATCTGTACCCTATCCAGGACTAAACCCTTAAGAAGGCCACCTCGGCCGACAAATTGGCATGCCACCGATGACGCTGCTCATCAGCGACATGAAGACAGCTACATGGGATCAGCTATTCTGGCATCATCGAGATCGTGGGTTTGCCTGAACTCGCTGGAGTGGCGAGCCAGTCCTCACTGAATCCGATGTCTAACAATCTCCCCCTATGTCGCCATTGACACTACTGGCGACTCGGTCAATTCAAAACTGCCGTCGTCCTCCCCTTTCGGCGGTAAATCGTAAAGTCCGAAAGCAAGCTTGTTGGCTGTTGCTAAGTTGTTAGGTTAGGTATTTACTTCCCCTAGTCCGACCGTCCGAGGTAGTATTAAAGCCCGCTGCTCTCGCTGGTGCAAGATAGTCAGTCAAGCCCGCCGCCACCAGCAGCAAAAGATGCTACTTTTGTATGCAGAGCCAACGACGCTGCCCTGTTGGGATGCAAGCGAGACGAGGAGGCGTGTTGCATTTTCTGGGACGGACAGGGAAACACGCAGCCCGGTCATGGCAGTTATTCAACTTCGTTGATCTTCTCGCCCACAATTCAGAAGTCATCGAGCACTAGACTCCTCATCACGCGGTGATAGGGCTTAACCCCTACTTGGCATGATTTGCTTTCCTTTAGGAGTGGGTGACATCGCTGCCGAGGAGTGCAGCGAAAACTTGCCCTCGGTAACCTATCACTGCTTGGGAAAACGTCCTTCCCAAAAGGGAGTGTCTTCCACGAGAGGAAACAACGTACACGTGGTGGTCTGTAATAGGATAGACACGCATATCGTAGTGCAACATCGGTACGGCATCGAGATGCCTAATAGGGAGAAGAGGAACTCACGCACTTTCCTCCATCTAAGAGGAGGCATCTAAGGTTAGGAAATCGCCAACAGCAAACAGACCGGTTGTGGGTGGCACTTACTTTACTCCTACCATTGGCAGCGAAAATTCTCCCTTCCTTTACTATCCTTCTCAGCTCTTTCATTTTTTCCCCCTCCCTCGTGACCATTGCCCCTTCCAGGGATAGAAGTCTAGACTCTACAGGTTGCCACCAACATTTCCAAGCACCAGCTCAAAATTCGTCAAACAAGTTGCAACAAGGAAAAGGTCGCGCGATCTGTCAACCATTATTCTCATCATCCACAGGAATTCTAGGTGCCTACTTCCTACTGCGTACTTTGCACACCTTGCTGGGAGGTTAGAGATGTAGACCAGAAGCTCCACATACACATATCGGTGATTAGTCAGGAGGTTGGGAGGTGTTTGACAACATCCCTAAGGTTATTTGACAGACCTCTCCACAACTGTCATTATTGTGGGGATAAGAATCTACCCCGCGTTTTGGTAAGTAAGTACGATTTCTCACGTTTTTGCGAGCTTCAACTTTGCGACCTCCTGGCTTGATGAAGTCAATTTGACAGAAGCTTACATCACCAGGGTATCTCGGTGTTAGTAAGAACTGTTTTAACTGGGTTATTTTAGGAAAACAATGGCTTGATCTGCCGAGATTAACTGCAGCCAAGGCCTCGAACCAACAGCCACAAAGGTAGGAACTTACTTCATTAATGTGGGGGAGGATTAATTAGCAAGAGAATCCACTGAGAATAAGGAAATTGTGTATTACAGGTAGGTCATATGACTGTTTCATACAACGTGGGAATTTGTGTTTACTCAAATTAGGTAATCATATGGACCGAAATTGAAACTGCTCTATGTCTAGATACAACTTCATTTTACCTGCCCAGCTCAATTCCCCTAGCACAGCAACCCACAAAAGGTTTGGAACTGGTTGGTGTACAGCTGCAATGGCTATTCAGTAGACTACCAGCAAGTGTTGTCAGAGATGGAAATTAACAAGGGTAACTAATATCCACATGTCAGGTTAGGTAATAAGGGTGCCTAACTTAGCTAACTCCATACTAGTATGTGCCTAACCTTCCCCTTGTCGATAGAAACCCCCCAACGTCACTTATACCACAGCTCGATAAAGACGAATTTGACATCACACACGTTAAGAGTCAAGCCAAAAAATCTGTCTGCAGTTGCTCCGATTCCAGTTGGACCGAGAGGGAAGAAAAGATCAATAAAACCGGAGAAAAAAAAATCTGTCTGCAGTTGGCTTAATTTCAGTTGGACCGAGAGGGAAGAAAAGTTCAATAAAGCCTGAGAAAATTCAACATCCCGATCCGATCATGGCCGAGAGTACGGGCTCGACGGCGACGTCCTATTCAACGGATCCCGCCTTGTACATCTACACATCCCTGACGGCGGGGTCGTCGCACATCATTACGGCCACGTCGCGGCTCGAGACCATCCTGCGCGCCAACAGGGTGCCCTTCAAGGCCCTCGACATCGCGACCGACGAGAAGGCGCGCATGATATGGGGCCGGAGGGCCGGCAAGGACGCGAGCGGCCGCGTGCGGAAGCTGCCCGCCCTGGTACAGGAGGGTTTCGTGTTAGGCGTAAGTGTTGTTTATTTCTGTATAACCCTACAACCCATAAGGCCCGAAGATCTCACCAACTTGGAGCCAAAGGCTCTACACACTAGGTTAACACATCACCATTCTAGGACATTGTCGAGATCGAAGAGTGGAACGAGTACGGTGAGCTGAAGCAGCACGTCAAGATCTACTACGATGACTTCACGATACCGCCCAAGAGCCAAGCGCAGACGCCCGTCGCCATGAGGCCGCTCAACCAGCCATTCCCTACCTCGTCGTCCGCCTCTGCCTCTGCCTCCAAACCAACACCCCCCACCGCGCCCCCTCTGCCGACAGATAAAGACAAGACCAAGATCCCGCTCTCGTCGCCCACGTCCACGGGCGGCAGCGGCAGCGATGCCAAGAAGACGGTGACGGGCCCGAGTCCAAGCGACCAGTCGCCTCACCGCAGTCTTGCCGAGGAAGCGGCCCAGAAGGCGAAGAAGGTCCATCTGGACAGGCTGCGGGAGAAGGCGTACGGGAAGAAGGATGCTGCTGCTGCTGCTGTTTCTCCCACTACCACCGACGGAACTTCCGAAGAAAAGGGAAAGGAACAAGGAAAGGAAAACGAGAAGGCTGGAACTTCGTCCAAGAAGGACGCGGAAGAGGATGCTGTCGCCCAGAAAGTCGGCGAACTGCAGATCGCAGACGACGACAAGAAGAAAAAGGTAGTCGCGGAGAGTAGTGAGGATGAAGAAGACCAAGAAGAAGAAGAGGAGGAGGAGGAGGATGAAGAGGAAGATGATTCCGAAGAGGAAGAAGAGGAGGAAGAGGACGACTCAGAAGGGGATGAATCCGGAGTGGAAGAGGAAGAAGATGAGGAGGATGAAGAAGAAGAAGAAGAAGAAGAGAGTGAAGATGAGAAAGCAAAAGACAAAAAGACAGAAGATAAGAAAGTAGAGGAAGACAAGGCAAAGGAGGAAAAGGAGAAGAATTGAGCAACAGGCTCAATTTCTTTAACTCCTGGTCTATTTTAAACACCCGCTTTCCTACGTTATGTACTTACTCAGGTACAAACAAGTCGACAAGAGTTTAAGCAGTGTGTACAGTCTACCGCCTAGGTTACCTCTAAAAGATATTGGAAAAGAGGAACTAAACGGGACGTTAGGGGCAGGAGTAAGAAATAATTTATAAAATTGTTCAATATCTACAACTTATCTACCTGCTTTAAAGTTCTACTTAAAAAAATATAATGTTATAATCAAAGTATATTAGTTTAAATACTTCTCTTTTTATATTCTATATTGGTAGGTATCTTAATATAAACCCTCATCATCACTAGCGCTCGGGTCCTGGAACTGAGACTGAGACCGAGAGCCTACGACGACAGCCTTGCCTTTCCCCTTATAATCTCTCCCTTTCCCTTTTCCGTTCGTGGGGTAACTGCCGCCATATACATCACCTTCGTCGTCGTCGTCGTCATCATCTTCTTCATCGCTTCTTGTCACAGCAACAGCTTTGCCTTTCCCTTTCCCTTTGCCTATACCTTTACCCTTTGCATTCCCACTTCCACTTCCGCCACTATTATTCCCCGACTCAGCAGGAGCAGGAGAAGGAAGACAAGAAGAAGTAGTAGTCAACGCCTTCTTCCCATCTTTATCTTTATCCCTGACACCCTCAAAAGTGGCACGCACACGCTCATAGTGCGCGAGCTCGCCGGCGCTGACGCTCGGCACGAGCTCCCTGTTGGCCTCTAGAAAGTCCTCCTCCGTCACCATGACGGCGATGTCCTCGGGGGAGGCGTGGTGGTCGAAGAAGTTGGCCGTCGAGATCGGCTGGTCGGCGGGACGCATCAGGTTGAGGGCTCTGATCTTGGCGTCCACGGCCGCGGCCTGCCTCGTCACCGCCTTCAGCATCGCGTCGCTGCACAGCGCGTAAAAGTCCGCGCCCGTGTACGTGAACGGCAGCTTCTCCGCCACGGCCGCGAGGGAGACGGACGGGTGGATCGTGAATCTGTAAGGAAAAAAAAGAAGAAAAAGGAAGTAAAAGGTTAGCAAAAAAAGTGGCTTCTTCTTGTATGGATGTAGTAACAAGGAAGGAAGAAAGAAAGGAAAACACTTACTTCCTCGTCAACGCCTCCATGATCTTCAGCTGCTTCTCGTGCGTGTCCGAGACGCCCAGGTACAGCATCTTATCGAATCTGCCCGGGCGCAGCAGCGCCTGGTCGAGCAGATCCGGGCGATTGGTCGCGCCGATGACGAACACGCCACCGCCCCCGTCGTCGCTGCCAGACATGCCGTCGAGCTCGGCCAGCAGCTGCGACACGATGCGGTCCATAACGCCACCGCTATCGCCCTGGTTCCCTCGTTTCGGCGCCACCGAGTCCAGCTCGTCGAAGAAGACGACGCAGGGGCGGGCGTCGCGCGCGCGTTGGAAGACGCGCCGGACATTGGCCTCGGACTCGCCGATGTACATGTTCAGCAGCTCGGGACCCTTGACGCTGAAGAAGTTCAGGCTGTACTCGGTCGCGATGGCCTTTGCGAGCAGCGTCTTGCCCGTTCCGGGAGGACCGTAGAACAGGATGCCCGATCGCTTCTTCATGCCCTTGGCGAACAGCTCGGGTCGTTCCAGAGGGAGCTGGATAGTCTCCATCACGGCCTCCTTGACGTTGTTGAGACCGCCGACATCATCCCAGGTCACGTTCGGGATCTTTGGTGCCCCGATGGAGTCCGCAAAGTTCTTCCGCGCCGCCTCAACCGCCACTTCGAAGTCGGATTTGGTCAGGGACCTTGCCGAGGAACCGCCGGCCACTTGAATATCCCGTATCCTGATATCCGTGTCTTGGGTGGACTGTTTTCTCGATAACGCTTCGAGGCGCGAGTCTCGGGCCACCATCGCCCTTTCCACTACGTCGACTAGATCGCCTGCAACAAGAGCCGCGGTCTTGAGGGCGACACCACTGAGCTCCACATCGGGCGCGAGGGATACTCCTCGACTCTCTACGATGGAACGCAGGATTCCCTCGCGTTCGCCCTCGTCCGGAGCGGTCATCTCGATCTCGTGCGTGAAGAGTCCTCGGACTCCGTCTGGCACCTTATCCACCTCGGTCGTAGTGGCGATCAGCACTCTGGCATCAGCCAGGATCTCCTTCACCGCTGTCACCATCCGATCTGCCGTCAGGGCTTCGACGTGCCGAATGAGGAGGGAGCAGCATTCCGGTCCACAGCTCATCGCCCGATCGGCCCGTGCTTTGAGGAAGCCTTCCGTCTTCACGTCACTCCCGCCTGCCCCGCTCTCATTGACGATGTCGTATGCGTCGATGGTGAAAGTGTGGAGGCCGATATCGGAAGCGGCCTTTTCGGCCACGGTTGCTTTGCCGATGTTGCGCTGTGTTGAGATGAGTAGAATCGCGACCGGCGGCATCTTTAGGTGAATTGCGCGCTTGCTGGTGGCAGCCAGCATCAGCTCCCTCAGTCGCCGCCGGAGAGGTGATACGAATTGTTGGGGAGGCTGCGAGATGGCCGCAACCCGCGCTGTCGCCGAGCCGAGCCTGGGCAGCTCCTCTACACCGAGATAGAATGGCCAGGTACTGTCTTTGGTACCCGGAAGGCAACACGTGGTGCTGCCGGATTGCGCGATCTGCGTCGATGCCGTGTTCACGCACGCAACCGGACCCCATACGTCCTCGTCATCCGACTCCTCGCTGTCACTTCTTTGCCGCACAATATGACTTACACGGAACCACGCAATGGCATCTGTCCTCGACGCTTTGCTGCCGTGCAGTGTCTTAGCTGAGCCTGCGATGGCTAACAGGTCCTCAACGGCGAGCCCGTCAGTCGACCCTACATTTTCCTGCAATGCTCTACCAAGCCGGGTATCGATTGGCACGGCGATCAGATCACCCGTCTTGACAATGCGCAGACTCTTGGCAAAATGGCTCTTTAGCCCACCCAATATCGCTGTCTGTAGCGCCTTCTCCGAGGAAACGGGCGTCCGGATTTGTTGTATCGTCACCTCTCGAGCATATGGCGGGCGTGATGCGCCGGTTATCTTCGCTTGACCAGGCCTGGGGGGAAAGACGTGTCGCTTCAGGGGGGATAGGCGGACGTAAGGGGTGTTTTCAAGATGCGCCAACAGGAGCGGCGACATGTGTACTCCCGGCCCACTGGGTTTCTGAACCTGGGACTCGAAGAACGACAGTCGCCGACCGCGCGGCTCGTGTTTGGAACTTGGAATCCTCGTCATGGGTCGGCGGGAGTAACCGTCCGGTAGTCCAAAGATCTTGGCAGGCCGCCAGGTCGGCTCCTTGTCCAGATGCTCAAAGCTCCCCAGCCCAAATAAGCCGCTTCCATTGGCAGGGGGCTCTTCCGCCACTTCGACGCGCACCCAGTCGCCGGAGAAGCAACCGATTCTTGTGAGGGAGTTGATGTCGACGTATACGAACGCCTCTTCATCGTCCTCGGCAGTCGGTTTGGGATGGAGCAGATCGGCCGGGATGGGATTGAGCAGCCCCTGTGCTTTGAAGAGACGACCTTTAGGACGGTCCGCGCGCGCTGTCGTAGCTGTAAAACTCGAGAACACAGACCCAGGTGTGTGTATGCCATTGGTTTTCCTGCCTCGCTGCCCGAGAGTCCCTATAGTCATGGGCGTTCCGGGTTGCATTGTAGATATCCCGCTTGCATTCGTCGTTGGCAGCGTGGGCATGGAAAGCGAAATCATGTCATCCATCGAATCATCTGACAAGTCGTCCTCGTTTTCCATCTCGGACACTTCAGTCTCGGTCTCTGTGACAAAATCCGTTGTGTCGTTATGCGCGTCCGTCCTATAACGATCTTCAGCAGCAGAGTAGAATTGGTCGTTGGCCGTATCCTCATCATCGTGATTGACACCGTTGAGTGCCTGGGCCGAGGCGATGGCAGCCCGGTCCTGGTGAGACTGGGAATGTCCACGCGTCAAGACGATCTTGGTCGTGGGAGCCAGGATACCCTGGGCTACTGGCTCGCACAGCATCACCTTAGCCGGGTTAGGCGGTATGTGGGTTATAGGATGGGGCGGCAACGGTAAGGGAAACAAGTCGCCATCGTGCACAACTTGTAAAGTCCCTAAAGCGATTCGCAAAGCGGCAGCAAGTCGGTCCGCAGAAGTCTCAGGTGCCGCTTGATTGTTCAAGGGATGGTCTCTGAAGAAGGTGCCCTCGCCGTTTTCTAATCTTCTAACGAGCTCGCTCTCGAGATGGACAAACACCGTGTCGAGTGTTATAGCTGCTACGTCTAGCACATGGATCTCAATCCCGCTTCTACTATGGCTCGATAGCTTAGACGGAGCGATTTGTTGGAGAGCGGTCGCAAAGCTCTGAAGGGCCAATGAAGAAGGAGAGAACTGGACGGTCGAATGGGCAAGGGCGGTCGACTTGGTAATGGGCACGACTGTCCAGTTTGTCCGCTGGGCGGTCGCGTTGGGAGCCCACGGCGCGATGGCTACGTGGTGAACATGGGAACCGTGGTTCTGGTCGACCTCGTCGGATCCTGCAAGGAAGCAGTCAGACCTGCAGACGTGGAGGTGGAGGAGGGGCAGAGTTGGCTACTAGCCGACGTACCATCAAGATGGAGGTGAGGGAACAAATCGGCAAAAAGGTCGTCAGACAAGATGCCGACATCACCTCTCACATGGTCGTCCAGGACCAGTCGTGCCGATATGGGGGGTTTGTCCTCTCTCCGTCTCCGTCTCTGCTTCGGTCTTCGAGGCTTATCCAGAGCGCGACTGGGAATAGTCATGGTCGACATATCTCGTTCACCTTGTCGCCTCACCGGCCGACTGATGTTGCAGCTTCCAGTCGCATACGTCGAAGTCAATTCACCAGAGAGTTTTTTTAGCCGTGGCACTTGTGGTCAACTACCCGTTGGACAACACAGCTGAGGCTCTAGAATGCAAAAAAGGGGTTGCTTCTTGAGCTACCTTCCTCCTACAGAACTCCAAGTGAAGCTGCAGACATTGTCTCGACCAAAAGTGGCAGGGGCAGATTTGGCCGAGGCATGTTCGTTCGCATAGGTTCGCGCAGGTGCAGCGCAGTAGCCACCGAGCTAGTGCTGAGACCACCGCCATAGGTCCAGGCTCTAGGCGGCGTACGGTAAAGCTCGGCGGTTGGGGTTGGTGTGGGGTGTGTTCACGGACCGGCATCGATGTTGTCGCTACCTATCTGTTACTCCCTTTTCTGTTTACTGATTACTCCTTCAGGCCAACCTTGACATATCCAGGCCTATAAAGTCTGATGAAACGATTGTTCCGTTATCTTGTTTGAAGCTTAAGCATAGCCAATCCCTGACAGCTTACACATCTCTTAGCGTCGTAACCCCCTTTTTGTGCCCATTAGCCTAGTTCATGTTTCTCATAACAATTCCTATGATGCAAACACGCTGGGTTCTGATCTTTATAAAATAAAATGGCCATGAGGGTTGGCCCGATGCATGAGTTTAAGGGAAACCGCTATGAGCTTGCAACACACATACACAGTACTAACGGTGCTGTACAAGTAGCTGTACAGCAGTACTGCAATACTGCAAATATAGAGCATGGGGGCCATGTACGGTGTAGGGAATACTGTACGTAAGGTACGTTACTTACATCCCTTGACTCAATCTCACATGCAAAGCTTGGCACAGAATTTCGAAATGCCGCATGCTTCAAATGACATAGAGGCTACAGACATGGCGTCTGAAGAATCGATAATTTGCTATTGTTGCTACATATGTCGATTGTCGCTGGAGCCTATCGGAAGGCGATCACAAGCCATTGACGACATCGCATTGCACACGAATGTGTTTCACTGCACCCCTAATGCAGGGTTGGGCAGATCGGTAGCCGGTTTGGGGTGGTCGGGTCTTGTATGGCGTCCTATGATAGGCCACTGGTGGTGGGGTCATGGGCAAATTCCAAGTTCCCGAGATCTCAGCTGGCGATGAGGTCACATACCGCAACTCTGATAAACTTTCTGGAAAAAAGCTATCTAGCGAGTATTAATAATATCTACTACTAGGTGTTCTATTTACTCTGTTTCAGCTCCTTCCCCTTACAGGACAATGAAGCTCTCAAGGATAGGTTCTCATATTTGGATGCTTTGTAATCTTCTGAAGAGCTGAAACGTACAGAATGGGCCAACTCTCGGAAGATTTTGCAGTGGAAACTGCGTCACATCCCTCCGATAACAACTTTGCAACCACTGCCGCCGAGTTCCTGAGCCAGGCCGAAAAACTGTCTCTCGAGAGGCCCTTAAACCCCGAAGATCCAAAATCAGTAGCCGCCGAAGCCAAATTCGTCACTCCCAAAGACGCAATCATAGTGACCGCGGATGGCAACCATCTACCCACCGTGCCTCTCCACGAGGCCTACAAGCTCAACATCCTGAAAGAGAAGTTGGAGCACGAGGTTGCCGAATCGGGGGACGACCATGCAAATGGCAGCGCTGGCCATGCATTTCAAAGCACGAATCGGCAACA
This sequence comes from Xylariaceae sp. FL0594, assembly GCA_022385605.1. Taxonomy (NCBI): domain Eukaryota; kingdom Fungi; phylum Ascomycota; class Sordariomycetes; order Xylariales; family Xylariaceae; species Xylariaceae sp. FL0594. The sequence continues at coordinate 100,371 of MU280870.1, forward strand.
AAAGCCAATATCTGGTGTCCTATCCAAACTAGAGCGCCGCGAACATGCCGAAGCTTCGAAAAAGCACCCCGGCCGCTCCAACATATCGATGCCACAATCGCACTTCTCCACCCATCCCCTCTTCCCGTCCCTCCCATTATACGGGCCGCCCTCTATACTTCGGGACCTCCAATGCTGGGTGTTTCGCATCACCTCTTTCTTCCTGAGCGCCGCGTTCCTCGCCGTCATCGTGCTAGGGGCCACGTTCACGAATATACCCACAGTGTGCCAGAGGATATGGTGGCGCTTGACCTTCCGAAACCCCGATGTTTCGAGGCCGTTCTATGAAGAGGAAATACGGCGAAGCCGCAAGCGAGCAGAACAGGAAATGGAATGGGAAAGACGGAGATCGCTCAGCAAGGGTCACGATGGCCAAGGCTCCGCGATCGGTGGTGGGGATGACGAGGGTTTTATCCCCACGGAAGGCGGCCCCGATCCGGTCGTTTGCGACGTGGCCTACTATGCCCGCCGAGTAGGTCTAGATATGGAAGAATTCCAAGTACAGACCGAAGATGGCTTCATCATCGACCTCTGGCATATCTACGATCCACGGGAATACACGAGGCTCGACGAGGAGGAGAGGTCTGACCGAGGGCCGACTGTATTTGAGAGCCAATCCCGCCAATCCAAGAAGCGGTTAAAGGATCCATCCAAGCCTCGCAAATTCCCTGTTCTGTTGATGCACGGTCTACTCCAGAGTGCTGGTGCCTATTGTGCCAACGACGATGATTCTCTTGCCTTCTTTCTTTGCAAATCCGGCTACGATGTCTGGTTGGGAAACAACAGGTGCGGCTTCCATCCGAAGCACGCCTCTCTGAGTTACTCGGACCCCCGCATGTGGTGTTGGAACATTCGGCAGATGGGCGTCCTAGACTTGTCTGCTCTTGTTTCACGGGTGCTGACCGAGACCGGCTTCGAGAAGATTGGCCTGATCTGCCATTCACAGGGCACGACGCAGACCTTCGTGGCTCTTGCCAAAGAACAACGGCCCGAGCTCGGGGAGAAGCTTACCGCCTTCTGTGCTCTCGCTCCCGCCGCTTACGCAGGTCCGTTGATCGGCAAGATGTACTTCAAGTTCATGAGAGTGATATCGCCGAGCATGTTCCGCCTCGTGTTCGGCGTGCATGCGTTCATCCCTATCATGATGACGATGCATTCCCTCCTGGACCCTCACCTTTACGGCTCGCTTGGATATACGGTGTTCTCCTTCCTATTTGATTGGACAGACACACGCTGGGACCGCGGCTTAAGGGACCGCATGTTCCAGTTCGCACCCGTCTACGTCAGCGCCGAGTCTATGCGCTGGTGGCTCGGCAGAGAATGCTTTGCTAAACACAAGTGCATTCTTTCTACCAAAGAAGAATGGCGGTCTGAGGAGATGGAGGACAGAGAGAGCGAGTCAGATAGCCACCCTGCGACCCCCGACACTCCAGCACATCCTCGGGAAGGTGCTCGGGAAGGTCCAACCTCACCATCCACACAGCCTGACCGACCCAGGCGGAAACCTAGGGGAGCGACCGCATGGTATAGCGAGCAAGCTCCACCGTTTGCCTTGTGGGTGGCTGGGAACGATCACCTAGTCAACGGAGAGAGGCTGCTGCGGCGGTTCGAACGAGGCAGGGAGCCGCACGTCCACGTGGTGCACAGCAAAGTCATCCCTGAATACGAGCATCTAGACGTCATCTGGGCGATGGATGCGGTCGAGAAGGTGTTTAAGGAAGTGCGCGAAGTACTGTGGAAGACATGCGACGTCAGAGATCAGTGTCGGGTGCCTACAGGTTGCGAGTCTGTGCCGGCCTGGGTGCACCCGGAGAAAGCAGCAAGCCGTGAAGAATCAGAGCAGTCCAGCAGCAGCGACTCTTCTTGAGTTATCGGTTTACATGTAACGGCATTACGAGACGGATTCAGGAAACAGCGATTCTGGACCGGACATGGATATATATATGGGCCTTCGGCGTCCGGGCGGAGCACTAATGAGGGATAATTCGTACACGGATAGATAGTATAGACGCCGGGCATCACTAGCTCCTTATGAACTCTCTTTGTGAGTTGAGCTTCGGATAACGGTAATAAGGGTCTTGAGTTTTGCGCTAGCTGTCAAATGAAACACGAAAAGTCACATTTAATCAAATCTAGATCATGAAGAGCTTTTAATACTGCAATGCAACACCTCCTTCAGATGCCTCGGATGTTGCACGACTCAGCGCCGATGATTATTGGTACGCTGTCCCCCATCTTTCCCCCACACTAGACGGAGTTACCGGAGCTGCGTCTCCCCAGCTTCGGTTAGTCCGATCTGGGTGCCCCAGACGCCCCACGTACTAAGAAGCTTAGTGAGATGGGGCTTGAGACCCGTGGCAAGCCAGATCCTCGGGAAGTCGGGACTCACTACAAATAACCTAGGTTAGATACGTAGGTGAGTTGTTGCTTCTTTTGTCTCCTTCTTCATAGTGTGGGAAAGTGAAGCCTATCGTGAGAGAGGAGAGAGAGTTGGAAGACGTTAAAATTGTGTACCTGTTAGGAGTTATTGCTTGACGCCGCAGCAGCACGTGATCTAGGGAGCAGACACCTCTATCCATAACCGAGCACTGGCTGAGTTCTCTGGGGCAAACAAAGACACAGGGTAGCCTCATCACCACAAACACGTCGGCAAGATGCCTCTACAGTCGTTATACGAATCCATCGACATCCCCGAGGTCGACTTATGGACGTACCTCTTCGAGAGGAAAGACAAGCCATGGTCAGATGATAAAGGTGAACAGACCCCGGACAATTGGTGAAACTCAACACGTGACGACTGATTTATTTGGCTTTCCCCAGAGATCTATATTGATGCGGCCACGAAGCGGTCCTACACGTGGCTGCAGGCGAAGAACACGGCCATCGAGTTCGGCCGGGGGCTACGGTCGCAGTGGGGGTTCAAGAAGGGCGACGTGCTGGGCTTCTTCAGCCCGAACGACGTCGACTACGCGCCCGTCTTCTTCGGCGTGCACTACGTCGGCGGCGTGGCCAGCACCGCCAACCCGACCTACACGGCCAAGGAGCTGGCCTTCCAGATGAAGGACTCGGGCGCCAAGGGCATCGTCACGCAGCTGCCCATGCTGCCCGTCGTGCGCGAGGCCGCCGCCCTCATGGGCCTGCCCGAGGACCGCATCCTCCTCCTCGGCGAAAGCCGTGACCCGGCGGGGAAGGTGAAGCACTTCACCGAGATACGGAGCACGGGTATCCTCTCGGCCCTGCACCTGGGCCACGCCCGGGTCGATCCGAAGACCGACCTCGCCTTCCTGGTGTATTCGTCGGGGACCACGGGCCTGCCCAAGGGCGTCCAGCTGACGCACTCCAACATGGTCTCCAATATCGCCCAGCTGGATCATGTTGACAGATTCAACGGCCTGCACTACGCAGGTGGCTTGGATGGCAAGGGCGACAAGCAGCTGGCCATCCTACCTTTCTTTCACGTCTATGTGAGTTGATGAATGATAAAAAGTAAGCTATCAGTGGATTGATCAACTGAGAAGTCTAACACGACAAATATCCAGGGCCTCACGTGCATCGCGTTATTCGGCATCCGGATGGGCCTCCCGGTCATCATCCTGCCCAAGTTCGAGATCGAGAAGGCGTGCCAGGCGATCCAGGAATTCGGCATCACGTTCGCCTCGGTGCCTCCGCCTGTCGTGCTGGCGCTGGCCAAGCACCCGGCCGTGTCCAAGTACGACCTCTCGACGGTCAAGTTCATGAACTCGGGCGCGGCCCCGCTGGGCCGGGACCTGGTCGAGATGGTCTGGGACCGGCTGACGATCCCGATCATGCAGGGGTACGGCCTCTCGGAGACGGCGCCGACGCTGACCAAGGGCGCGCTCGCCGACTGGAAGCGGTACAACGGCTCGGCCGGCAAGCTCGTGCCCAACGTCGAGGCCATGATCGTCGACCCCGCGTCCGGCGAGGAGCTGCCCCTCGGCAAGGAGGGCGAGCTCTGGGTTAAAGGGCCGAATGTCTTCCCCGGATACCTCAACCGTCCGGAGCTTCAGCAGGAGACCTTTAGCCCGTGCGGCTTCTTCAAGACGGGCGATATCGGGTATTTTGACAATAGGGGAAACCTCTACATCACCGACAGACTGAAGGAGTTGATCAAGTATAGTGAGTAGTTACATGTCCATGACGGCCTCCCACCTTTCCAAGCCCAAGAGACAGTCGAACTCGTTAAAACCCCGCAAAAAAATACGGAGCTAACAAAAAAATAATAATAAACAGAGGGTTTCCAAGTCGCGCCCGCCGAGCTCGAGGGCATCCTGCAGGGCCACGCCGACGTGGCGGACGCGTGCGTGATCCCGGCGCACGACCGCGAGCGCGAGACGGAGGTGCCGCGCGCGTACCTGGTCCTCAAGCCGGGGGTGGCGCGCGACGAGGGCAAGGCGGCCGAGATCGCCGGCTGGCTCGACGCCCGCGTGGCCCAGCACAAGAGGCTCCGCGGCGGCGTCCGCTTCGTCGACGAGATCCCCAAGAACGCGAGCGGGAAGCTCCTCAGGCGCGTCCTCAAGGAGAGGGCGAGGCTGGAGGATAGGGCGGCTGGGGCCAAGTTGTGAAGTAAACACATTGAGTTCAAGGGGGTGGAGGAGGCTGGATTGGATTTTGGGAAGTGAGCAAGCAAGCGACTGAGTGAGTGAGCGAGCGGACAAGTATGGCATGTTTTCTTTGTCTGGATTACCAGAGCGATTGGGGGGGTGGGGGGTTATTATTGTGAGCAGACAGTAAGTAATAGGTGCAATATAAAGAAATAAGAGGGGAACCGAGGGAAATAATAATGATAAGTGGAGGAACGATATAGTCAGTTCATGTATAAGTCAAGGTTGCTTCGGACATTTACCGTTTGTTTATTTGCAAAGTATAGCTAAAGAAACTTGGATTGTTCAGGATGGGTGCTTGAAATATCTCTAGATCTATCTATCTTCTATTGTGACTGTGTGATATATGTTGTACAAGTAAGTACATATATATATGTAGAGCGCATAAGCTCTTATAACAGTTGATATACATGCCGCTAACGCGTTGTCAAGCAACGCCCTTGGTTGAAGTCTCCCAATATCTGGGTTATGGTATAAGCGTCCGAGGGAGGTCATATGGGTAGGTACCTTAGTCCGTTTCGGCGTGGTCCTTCCTCCATATAATAAATAGTGCGCCGGGCCTTTTGAAGCGCCCGCTCGTGTTTGCCTGAAGAGTCCCTGTATAATGTGTGTGTATGGGCTGTCTTCTTTTCAAGAAAGCACATTTCAATATCACATCACGACTCCTCTATCTATCTTATCTATCCAGTGCTCCCAAACAACTGGAAAGAAAGAAAGATAAAAAAACATAAACCCCCCCCCGCGCGCGCGCGCGTGTTCTTACTCAACTCATCATCCAAATCTCTCGCTCTCCTCAAGCAGTTTCTCAACCGAGAAGTTTCCGTCCCCCTTCGCAAACGCCTCCAACAGCTTTCTTTTCTCCGACTTCTCACCCCCTTGCCCTTCTCCCCCTGTACCGAGCGCGTCCTCGGCATAAAAGCGCTGGAGGAGCATGACGAGCCACTGGGCGTCCTGGACCGAGGCACCACGTCCGTCGACGACGTTGCCCGCCATGAGGACGACGCCCTGGTTCGTCTCCGCTGAGACGCCTTGGGGATCGAAGTCGGGGTAGTGCGTGACGCTGGTGTGCGGCTGCGCCCACTCGCCGCGGGCCTTGTACTCGGCCAGCTGCGTGAAGAGGGCCGTGCTCGTGCCCGAAGAGGAGTCGAAGACCCATTGCAGGAAGTGGATCTCGGCGCCCTGCCCCGGGCGCGGCACGGGTAGCACGAAGGTCGGGAATTGGCGCGCCGCGCGCTCGAGAGAGAGGTACGTTCGGGTCGGGATCGCGGCCGATAAAGAACCCTTCTGCGAGGAGTGGTGCAGACGCCATATCGCGGTGAGTTCTTTGACAGGCAGCGCGCGGGCTTTGGGCAGGTCGAGGATCTCGGAGAGGGGCTTTATTGTTGTCGTTGATGATGATGATTTAGGCTTCTGTGTTTGTGTTTGTGTTTGTGTTTGTGTAGTGGTAGTTGTTTGTGTGCTTGTTTGTGTGGTGGTAGCTTCTTCATCGGCGAGCAGGGCATCGAGACCCGGTATCGAGACGCTGTCCTTCTTCCTGATCTCGCGGATCTTGTCGGCGTAGGCGGCCTTCAGCTCGCTCACGTCGCGCAGCCCTTCCTCGCGCGCCTTCCGGTCGAGCTTCTCCCGGTACTTCTCGGCTATGTTGCGCGGCGCCTGCGTCGTCGCCAGGAACCGCACGTCGTGGACCTCGGCCCAGCGCCGCTGTGTCGTTATCTGCGCTGCTGCTCGGATCGACGGGGACGACGGGAGGGGGGTGACGCGCTGCTGGAGGCGGCGGCCCAGCGTCGTGGAGAGCAGCCGCGCTGCGACCATTGTTTGGGGGGGGTTTACTGCGTAATTAGTGAGTTTGATTGGTGCTTATTAGACTAAGTTTCTCTTTTCTCAATGCTACAAAAACGTTAGAGCGGTGGCGGAGTGTTGAGATGGCAGTACCCAAATAACCGTAATTAGGTGTAAGTAATCCTTATCTTATCAGTAGTTCACCTCTATTGAAGCTTTACTGAGCACTCTTGCCGCCACGCCATTTCACTGCAAAGCTCACAACAAGCAGAGCTGAGAAAGTTTTTTCTTAGAATTAATCTGGCTTTTTAGTCTACTTTTTGTGTGAGGAAATCCCCGACGACCTTTAAGACCCTTTCCTTCCTATCGTCGCCCTCCACATGGCACATGTGCCCTCCTCCGGGGATAGTCAGCCAGCGCACCCTCGGAATGAGCTCGAAAAAGGGTACCTGGGCTATGTCGTGCGAGGTGTCGTACTCGCCGTTGTAGACCAGCGTAGGGACGTCTATGGTGTGGAGGCGGGGAATCACAGTCCATTCGAGTAGCGAACCGGCATCGGTCAGTGGTGAGGGACCATTCCTGGAAATCGAGCCAGACACGGTTAGAAAGCAAAAACCGGGAATTCAGTTTTGACTTGGTCAAATAAAGGTGAGGGAGGCGGTAGGAGTACGGTACGTACATTGTGCGATATACTGTCGGATCCTCGCTGAGGTTCTTAAACGCCGGCAACAGCTCCTTAGGCGGGAACGGATCGGCCCGGCAGACGTGCTTCTGGTAGTAGTAATCCTGCGCGCTGTTATACTCCGGGCCATCGTAATCGCCCTCCTCCTCCGCCTTCTCGAGCGCCTCCCGCATGTCCTGCGGCATGGCGGCGCGCAGCAGACGCCTGCCCTCGGCAGCGAGGGGCTTGCTCGCCAGCGCGCTGGCGAGGACGAGCCTCACGAGACCCCTGGGTCTGCGGGCTGCAAAGGCAGCGCCCAGCATGCCGCCCCAGCTCTGGCCGAGGATGTGGTAACCCGCGGGGCTCTGCGCGAGCCCGAGGTGGTCTATCAGGTTGTCCAGCTCGTCCTGGAACAGCTGCTCCTGCCAGAAGGACTCATCGCCGGCCGTCTCCGGCAGGTGCGTCGACGCGCCGCAGCCTATCTGGTCGTAGAACACCACGGGCAGACCGTAGTCGCGCCAGAGATGGGCGAAGGGCGTGACCAAGTACTCGTGACCCGCCCCCGGACCCCCGTGCAGGACTATGACGGCCGGACGGCCGTTGTTGAGCTCACCGTAGATTTTATAGGATGTGAAGCATGGCTTGTCGATGGATGGGATCTTGAACGGCGCCTGGCCGGTGGTGATGGGGATTTCCGTCATTTCTATAAGTATCATTCACGTATGCGCGGGATTAGGTCTTGGGGTGGAAAAGCTGAAAGAAGTGTTCCTAGACTACAGAGTTTATTGTACCTACCAACACACACTTACCTAACGCGAGACGTCCAATATCCGAAATCCTGCATGTGAGTATGTATCGAGTACCAACAGCCACCTGTGACGTCGGTAATCAGTGTTTATGTAACCCGGATATTCAAGGGAGTTGCAGTCTTACACTTGCAGATTCTTAAATCCTACAAAACCTACATAGTACCTACTTCCCCACCAATTCCTATGATAGTAAGATCGCCAGGCCTCTCGTTGCTGCGCCGCTTGGGACATAGCTTGTGACAGCCAAGTTTGTCAAGAGATCCGCCCGTTCCCACATTGTTCCCACAATGCAGATCACAAACAGCCATCACAGCCTGCCGGATTGATATGTTTTGAAGGCTGGCAAGGTCCTAGACTTAAGAGCAGAGCCATATCACCGATGATCACTGTGAATTGTCCGAAAGAAGGATTCATCAGTCGCCCCAGTTGTGATATCCGTCCTTGTCCACATACGTATGTAAGAAGGAAGGCTTGGGAATAAGGGAAGTAAGTACGCAAGGTTATCTAGTAGGTAGGTCATAGTCATAGTCAGGGCGACGATGGGTTTCCACTTCACAAAACATTGGTCATACGAAGAAAAAATCAATCATGGCTCGCGATTACGTCCCTGTAGCCCAAGACGGCTCTGAGATGGGAGAGAAAGACTTGTATCTCACGATACAGAGAACACATCTCGAATCACGATGGAGGCGTTTCTCCGCCATTCTCGGCGTGGCCCTAGTGCTCTCGCTATCCAGCAACATCTTCTTCGCTTACAAGCAGATGGTCAGGCCATGGGAACTGTTGCATGAGCTGCCCACGCGATATGGTAAGGAGCTCATAAGGCTTCACTCTTGATCAGAAACCACACACTAATCTCCTTTATCATATATATGAAACCAGCCGGTCTCCGTCGAGAAGTGCCCACCGAGATCCTCGCCCACACTGACTACGACAGTGTGAACAGGACGATCCAGGACGCCGCTTGGGGCCACGTGGACGTCGAGCCGTGGAACGGGTTCGTGGCTCTCGACGAGGACTACGCCATGGGAGTAGGACTGCCTCACTCGCAGCGGTGGCCGTGGGATCTGTCCAAGGGCGTCTACATCCTGAGCAGCTCGCACGAGCTGCACTGCGTCGTAAGTGCTTTTTACATAGTAATCATATTTTTTGAATAAACATAAAACACAGCGACCTCTAATGCAAGGGCTTTTTTTGAACAAAAATAGCACGTCCTCCGCGAGCTCGTCAACGACGACCACGACGGCGTGCCCGAGGCGGAGCGCAAGTGGCACTACCCGCACCTGATGCACTGCCTGAACGTGCTGCGCGAGTCCGTCATGTGCAACGCCGACGACACGCCCCTGTACATCGGCCGGCTGCACAAGAACGTGCACGAGAAGTCCCCCCGCGCCGGCACGGGCACCGTCAAGATGTGCCGCGACTGGGGCCGCCTGCTGGCCTGGTCCAGGGACCGCAGCGCCTGCTACCGCCCCGTCGAGCCGGAGAAGGAAGGGCGGCTTGGCGAGATCGAGAGGTACAAGTCCTGCCCCGACGGCGCGAGGCCGTGGGAAGATGTGCAGAGTATGGTATAGGGGATTATGTGAAGCCTATCGTGTGTGTTGCTGTAGGGCTACCTGTCTGTTGTGCTGAGATAGTATGAATTTTATGAGCTATACTTTACAATCTTTATTCCGCGAGACCCTGTTATACAACTTCGCAAAGGCTGAGCCTGCAACTACGATTCTTAATATTGTGATTTTTACTTATGAGACTGACAATACGCCAGTCACCATCCTTCTCGTCTGTTTTACAGCACAATTAAACTCCCCACGGTATCGGTAACAGTTATCAATTCGAATATAGCGGTAGCCCCTCCAACTCATTCTTCAATATCAAGCTAACCCCCACGCTTCTCTTCCTGTTCTCGCCAAACCCACCAGAAGCCCGCCCTCTAGGTTAGAGAAATTCGGGTACCCAATCCCGCATCCCAATCTTAAATACACAAGAGACCAAAACTATGTAAGTACTTAGAAATCACAAGCAATGATAGCACCAGGCGTATCATCGCCTTGTGCCTCCTCCTCGGCCGTGTCTCGCCTTAACTTCGAGGACGGAGGACATGAGACTCTCTTGACGACGTGTTCGAGGTCTGTCACAGTCAGTATGAATGAATGCGTTGTGTTGTTTGTTTTGTCGGTCATTTTGCCAGAGTCTAACCCACAGGGTACTTATTGAATGTGAGATAAAAGAAAGAGGGAAAAAAAAGGCTCACCGTTGTTCTGGGCAGGAGCCGCAGCCGGCAGGGCGCTTGTCAAGGCAGCCAAGGTGGCTAGGACGGTGAATAGAGCAGTAGGAGAGTGGAACTGCATTTTTTGTGGTTGGTTGTTGGAACCTTTTTTTGGTTTTTTATGAGTGTTGTTATTGTTGTTGTTGCTGTAGATGATCTTGTCTCGGAGGTTTTGGTTTTTCTTCTTTTCCTTTTTTTTATTGACTGAGAATAATTAAGTGATGTATAGGAGCAAGTCCTGCGTTTTATATAAGCGTCCCCCAGTCCTCAACATGCCACACACGCATAAAACTCTGGCACAGAACTCAGCACATGCACGAACTAACAAATGACTGACAAGGCTAACCTGGTAAGATGGACTGGATAAAGCGGAAATCCAGGTCGCTTGCCATAACAAAAACTGTGTGTAACATGTAGTAAGTAGTCTTGACGATCTTCTCTAACTTTGATTCTCGGTCAACTCAACTCCACTTCCTCTAAGCGGCAATCCTTGTAGGCTTCAGTGACCAGGCTGATAGACAGTCCGGGTTCTGTCATAGGACTAGAATGAGATGCAGGCCGGCAGCAGGAGGCAAGTTACATACATTAGACTACATAGCCTTGGTGTAACCTCTCTCTTGGTTCTTACCATTGGTTCGTCGTCTTTGCAATATACCATATTCCTTCCGTGGATCTGTATATCATACTATCCACAGTCTATCATCGGATAATGTTCTGAATCCCGCATACTAAACGTTGCTTGTTAGTCGCCACCCAAAGTTTGAATCCTTCCCGAATGGGAGTTCCTGTTAGTCGCACGCACATTATATCACGTACGAAATGAGATCGACATACCTAAAGTAGTCAAAAGTTGCGATAGACAGACGGAAGGATGCTGCGTACTTTATCATCCATCCCCGCACCTGTCGAGTGCCGATCCGTGCCGGTAACACTGAATTGGGAGTATACTATTTAAAGATACACACAAGACAGAGGAAGAGAGGGAGAGAGATAGGCCCCAAGGGTCCTCTTCCTTCCTGCGTGGTCCTTCCCAGCTCGTCAACAGGTGATTGCGTACAGAGTCGACGATCCCTAGATAACCCACTTTTTTACCTAACCCTTAACAGTAGGCATTTATGTCTGTACGCAGGCATGGCAACGCAAGGGACATTGACTGTCTCTCCAGACATGAACCGATCGTCCTTCTAATACACGTGAATGGCCTGTGACATATCGTAAATATGCATATTCATCACAGATGGACATGAGGAGTCCTATGTATTTTGTGAGAAAGTTGGTTTTTTCGTCCTGGCATCTTTCCATCCATCATCCTCCTCACTGCCGCACTCCCCCAAGACCTCGCGTCCCGCGAGCCTAATTTATGATTTATCAATCATCATGTCCGACTCGTCCAAGGACGGTATCCTGGCTCTCACGGGCGTGCTTCTGGCGTTGACCATCATCACCGTCGCGCTCCGGTTCGAGGTGCGAAGGCGGCGGAAGACGCCCATAAAGGCTGATGACTGGTTTGTTCTTCTGGGGCTGGTGAGTACTAGCGAACCGAGAAACAGACATAAGGCTCTTAGGCTGACATAGGGCCATTGGTGATGTGGGTTTGGAATAGTTCTCGTTTATCGGCGCGTGTATAACCGTGTTCGTCAGTAAGTTTTCCAATTCATCCATACCTTCAGGTCGGCCGAAGTGTTCGATAGAGGAAACTTCAACGTCAGAATGCCCGGCTAATGTCTCTCTCTGCTTTTCTTTCTAGTGGTGCGTAACAAGGTATTGGGATATTCAACTCATGACTTCACGCCCAAGGAGCTAGCAGCAATTGGGAGGACGAACAACGAGGTGAGTATATACTACACCCTCCCCCCTTTTCCCAATCCTCATCATCCTTACAAGTTACAACCAATCGTTTCACGCACTAGACTAAACAAACCCCCTCACCCCGCGTCACAGTCCCAAGTCGCGCTCGACATCCTCACGAACAACACGCTCGCCTTCTCCAAACTCAGCGCGCTGTTCTTCTACCGCCGCATCTTCTGCGAGTTCGACAAGCGGAGCCCGTTCGGGTGGGCGACGGGGATCACGGCGGGGCTCGTCGTCGCCTGGCTCCTCGTCTTCCAGTTCCTCGCCGGCTTCCAGTGCGGCACGCACTTCTCCGCCCTCTGGGACGGCGGCTACCGCCGGTACTGCACCATCTCCTTTCCGTTCCTGTACGGGCTCGTCATCTCGGACTTTTTGTTGGATGTCTGGATCTTGGGTCTTCCTATTCCTAGTGTAGGTCTTTTTATTTTCCCACTCTCGCTCCCTTCCCACCTCCCTCCATCTCTCGCCCATGAGTTCTTACTAACGACGACAAATAAAAAATGTATTATATTCCTCAGATCTTAGGCCTCCACACAACGTTGCAGAAGAAACTGTCCATCATCGCCGTTTTTCTCGTAGCTCTGGTGTAAGTAAAGTAAAAAACTGTGATAACCAAAGTACCCTATCCAACCTACCTACCTACCTACCTACCTACCTACCTATCCACCCAAACTCAACCCTTCCCTGACTTGTACATTTCTAATCTTTTTTTTTTTTAAAAAAAACAGCGGTCTCGGCGCCTCCATCGCTCGAATGGCGCAATACATCAAGATCGAGCTCGGCGGGCCCGACTACCTCCTCAACACCGACCACGAGCGTGAGTCTTTCTTCTCCTCCTTCCTCTACTCACCTGGGGGGGGGGGGGGGGGGGGGGGGGGGGGGGGGGGGGGGGGGGCGGGGGCGGCGGGGGGGGGGGGGGGGGGGGGGCCGCGCCGGCGGGGGGGGGCGGGGGGGGGGGGGGGGGGC